>APFE031041176.1:0-23772 GCA_000404065.3 Pinus taeda
ACAAGTCAAATTTAATACATAAATATAAATGTTAATGATAATATAAATAATGTAAGGAATCTAAGTTTTAGATGAAAATTATTCACGAGTCAAAAATTTAATACATAAATATAAATGTCAATGATAATAGAAATAATGTAAGGAATCTAAGTTTTAGATGAATGTTAATATGTTCTTTTCAATATAATATCCTTAAACACTACAGGAATATAAAATAAACATTTGTAATAAATATCTTAGTCAATTTTCTCTCTTTCCTGTTTATTTGAAAATAATCAAATTGTACTACTTTGTTACTATTCTAATTCATGATTGATTTTGATCATTATGGTCAATAATAGTAAGAAAAACAATATTAGTATATTGTTAAATAACTTTACAAGTAAGTTTTTTTTTGCAAAATCTATTATTCACGAGTCAAAAATTTAATACATAAATATAAATGTTAATGATAATATAAATAATGTAATTAATCTAAGTTTTAGATGAATGTTAATATGTTCTTTTCAATATAATATCCTTAAACACTACAGGAATATAAACTAAACATTTGTAATAAATATCTTAGTCAATTTTCTCTCTTTCTTGTTGTATTTGAAAATAATCAAATTGTACTACTTTGTTATTATTCTAATTCATGATTGATTTTGATCATTAAAATTATTAGTAATTGAGACGAGAGGCTCATTTTACAACCCAATATGGGGGAAATAAAAATATGTTTTAAATAGAAAAATAAAAAAATGAATATTTTGTAAAGTAATTAGAAGTATATAAAATGTGTGAATTAGATGTTTAAATTTTATACTTTTCAAAAATATTTAGCTAGAGATACAGAGAAACTATTTGAAGATTTATGTTAACTAATTTATGTCAATATCAACTTCATATATATCTATATATAAGAAAACCGTTTTTTATGGTTACAATTTTTATTTGGTCATATATATACTCTATTTAGCATTCAAAAATACAGTTTCAACAATGAAAAATAACACATTGTATCTTTCATTCAAAATATTTGCACGTGAAGAAATTTGATCCCTACATCTCCACTTAAAATTGATCTATGATGGTATATATTGGACACATTACTATGATCATTTGTCATTAAATAACTTTATACTTAATATATAGCTTTCATATTAATCTATTATTCATTAAGTAAGCCTCAAGTTTTAAACATAAAAGTACAAATAATAAATAAAAATAAATTATGCTACTACTTGCATTCAACATTTAATTTGATCTTAAAAAAATATTTTCTCCTCAACTCTAAAATGGTGCGAACTTCCTACAATAGTATGTAATGTTGATGGTGATAATGATGATTATCATCCACTAAGACCAAATATGGTATATAAGAAGGTAAAAAGATATTACTAAATGTTATTTCGACTTTTATTGTTATGCTAAAAAACATTAAAAGGAGTGTTCCAAGATCATCATAATTTTGTTTAGTTAAACAATCTCGAAGGTTGGTAGCGTCACAAATATTTTGAAATTTAATTCCAATATGAGTATAAACTGGATGATCTATGACAGTTTTTAAATATTCAACCATATTAATAGTGTTGCAAAGGTGATAGCCTTTTTATTGTGCTAACACTCTTTTAGTAATGATCATAACTTAACACACACATGATATTTTACTATATATCGGATTATAATTAAATGGGTTAATAATAACAACATACACATCATTATTTTCATAAAATAACCTTAACAAACTTATCTTTTAACATAAACCATAAAAATATTAAAAATAGATAATGTAAGGAATCCACATTAAGATGTGAAAGATTTGCTTTTGCAAGTTTATATAAATTTGTTTTATAAATTTTATCATGATAATTTTTACACAAAAAATGGTGAATATCTACATTAAAATTAGTGAAATAAGTGACTTTCTAATTCCTCATTTTGAAAAAAATTAATTTAGTTAAAGTTCTAAATAATGGTATATATTGGACACATTACTAAGATCATTTGTCATTAAATAAATTTATACGTAATATATATCTTTCATATTAATCTATTATTCATTAAGCAAGCCTCAATCTGCTACTCACATTCAACATTTAATTTGATCCTAAGTTTTCTTTTTCTCCTCAACTCTAAAATAGTGCAAACTTCCTACAATAGTATGTAATTATGATGGTGATCATGATTATTATCATCCACTAAGACCAAATATGGTATATAAGAAGGTAAAAAGATATTACTAAAAGTTATTTCGAAATTAATTGTTATGCTCAAAATGCATTAAAAGAAGTGTTTTAAGATCATCATAATTTTGTTTAGTTAAATAATCAAGAAGATTGGTAGCATCACAAATATTTTGAAATTTTATTCCAATATGAGTATAAACTAGATGATCTATGAGAGTTTTTTAATCTTCAACCATATTACTAGTGTTGTAAAGGTGATAGACTTTTAAATTGTGCTAACACTCTTTTAGTAATAATCATAACTTAACGCATACATGATATGTACTATATTGGATTATAATTAAATGGGTTAATAATAGTAACATACACCATTATTTTCATAAAATAGCCTTAAAAAACTTATATTTATATATAAACCATAAAAAATATTAAAATAGATAATGTAAGGAATCCAACTTCAGATGTGAAAGATTTTATTTTGCAAGTTTATATAAATTTGTTTTATAAATTTTATCATGATAATTTTACACAAAAATGGTGAATATCTACATTAAAATTAGTGAACTAAGTGACTTTCTAATTCCTCATTTTGAAAAAACTTAATCTAGTTAAAGTTCTAAATAATGGTATATATTGGACACATCACTAAGATCATTTGTCATTAAATAACTTTATACTTTATATGTATCTTGCATATTAATCTATTAATCTATTATTCATTAAGCAAGCCTCAATCAACTTTTTTATTAACATAAAAGTACAAATAATAAATAATAAATAAATTATGCTACTACTCACATTCAACATTTAATTTGATACTATTTTTTTTCTCCTCAACTCTAAAATGGTGCAAACTTCCTACAATAGTATGTAATTATGATGGTGATAATGATGATTATCATCCACTAAGACCAAAAATGGTATATAAGAAGGTAAAAAGATATTACTAAAAGTTATTTCAAATTTTATTGTTAATATGCTCAAAAAGTATTAAAAGAAGTGTTTCAAGATCATCATAATTTTGTTTAGTTAAACAATCAAGAAGGTTGGTAGCGTCACAAATATTTTGAAATTTAATTCCAATATGAGTATAATTTGGATGATCTATGAGAGTTTTTTAATGTTCAACCATATTACTAGTGTTGCAAAGGTGATAGACTTTTAAATTGTGCCAACACTGTCTTAGTAATAATTGTGGCTTAACACATACATGATATTTACTATATCTGATTATAAATAAATGGGTTAATTATAGTAAAATACACATCATTATTTTCATAAAATAGCCTTAAAAAACTTATCTTTTAATATAAACCATAAAAACTATTAAAATAGATAATGTAAGGAATCCAAGATTAAGATGCGAAAGATTTGCTTTAGCAAGTTTATATATATAATATATTTTATGTATTATTATATATTATATATATATATATATCTTATATATATATATATATATATATATGAGAGAGAGAGAGAGAGAGTATAAAGTTTATCATGATAATTTTTACACAAAAAATGGTGAATATCTACATTAAAATTAGTGAACTAAGTGACTTTCTAATTCCTCATTTTGAAAAAACTTAATCAAGTTAAAGTTGTAAATTCTAGATCCACTGAATACTTACAAATTTAATGAAATTTGTGTTCCTTGTTGGAAAGCCAACACATAATAATAGATCTAATATTCTTTGTCTCATAGGCATATTATAATGGAGTCATCATGCCCTGAAATAGGCTACATTACATGAAAATATTGTGGGTTAATGAAACCTTAAGCCTATAAACTATCAATGGAAAATTCATTAATGACCATATCAACTTCACCCTAATTACCATAACAATTTCCCCCTTAAAATGACTTGGGAAGATTAATTTGGTCCCAATATATTTGTTGAAACCCATATAAGAAAGTTTCAATCCATCAGAATATAAGGGGAATAGGTCGTAATGTCAGTTAGTTTTCTTAGAAACTTTTTCTTGTATGTGGTTCATCAGCCATCTCACATCCTAAGAGATCACATTCCCCCCTCAACATAGCATATGAGTACACTTGCCACCCTTGTACATATTCAAGTGGTCTATTCCAAAACTTAATCATGTATAATTCTATGTGCCACTGTATTACACCATGTATGCCTATATAATAGGTATTACAAGAAATCAACCTCAAGCTAGCATACAAGTACACATGTCACCCTTTTACCTATTCAAGTGGTTCATTCCAAAAATTTATCCTCCATCCTCTCTGTGTATGAAAGGGATGACATCATGTGCTATTGTCCTACACCATGTATGCCAAAATAGTAGGTCTTAAAACAACCTCGATGAATACATCCTACATATAATTATTCTTTACAACTTGGACCAAACACTATGGGGCGATCATGCACTATTATGGCTCTCCATGACATGTTGGCTCCTTCACTAGGCCTCAACACCATTGACTTCATATATGTTCTCTCATCCATGTAGCTATGCAACATTTCTTCATTTCTTTCGTTATATCTATAGCCCATGTCAATCCATAACTTGTGTATACTTCTTAACCTTGACTCCACAATCATCTACCATGCTCATATCACCTTTACCTAGGCTTCAAACCTTAGTTGCACCCATGGTATCTCATAACCAACTCGTGTCCATTCAATACGGTTCATTCTTCTCTAGCCATCATTTCTACTCACTTACAACTAATAACCGTTGTGATCCTTCCATTATTTCTTTTATCTTTGGTACCTATTGCTTCTGCATCTTCCTATTCAAGATTGCTTACCCATCCACCCGAGACCCATGGCTTCTCACAAGGGCTTGAAATTAAAACATAAGGTTGTTTCCTTCAAGAGCTGCCATTATGTCTTTAATAATGTCCCACAATTTGTTGAAAAATCCTTATCATCCTCAATGTTGTCTATGTCAATGGATGCAAGTTGGTACCACTTATGAAAAAAATTGCACCACATATTTCATGCTTACCTTGGAGATATTTTTCCATGCAACTACATGGTCTCCTTACTCTATCTCGATTATCCTTAGCGCAACCTGACTCTACTATACCCATCTCTCTTCACCCCATCTACAACCAAATAAATTTTGTTGCATAGAACACTTTTCCCTTAGCTTTGACATCACTTTTATTAAAAGAGAGATAAATGAAGACATGATATCGAAACATAAAGGCAATAACACATGGATATCATAAATTATCATGGGAACCATTATGGAAAATCCAACTCTTAATAATATATCTATTATTGTTTTGTCCAAAGGTTCCTTACAATGGATTCATCATTTCCTTATACATGCTACATTGCATGAAAATACCATGGGCAAAGCCATGGTTTTCTCAAACCCTGATCCCATAAACTACCAATGGTAAAATAATTATTGACCATATCAAATCGACTCTATGACTAAGCCAATTTTTCCCAAACTACCCTAACACTTTTGTTGAATGTGAGTGTGAGTTTTGAGAATCCATATCCTTGTCATGAGGAGCAAAGGATAATTTCTTTGTAAAACCATATAAAATTTCCAAGGGAGAGGAGTTCTCCAACTTGAAAGCATGGTGGTGCCTGTGAAGATTGAAAGTTGTCAATCACCTTGGGATTCCCATGTTAGATGAGGCCAAGGCATATTTAGTTCCCCCCTTGTATGTGTGATTGTACCATACAACCTAGTGGGAATGGAAATTATTAGTATCTACTAAGTATCATGATAAAATTTTCTTTGTGGTATTGGCTGATTGCAAGGAGAAAAAGAGTGAAAAGATCATCCCTATCTACTTTATGCAATATGACCAACTTGATTTCCAATAAACCACTAGAAGATGGATATATACCAACTGTGGTCATTGGTGTAACCCAGCCCAATGGCCCATGCTCTTACACGTCTGCGTATGAATACGTGTCAACAAATTATCTCCCATTCCTTTGCGTGGAGATCGTCTGTGGGATTTGTTTGCTGTGGTTGATAGCTGTGAGTTAATGTTGGCAAGTAATGAACCGTCCTCTTGCCTCGATCCTACCTCTGCTTGTTCTTCGTGCCAAAACCACTGATCCTTGTGGGTTATTTGGGATTGTTCCTTCGCGCTAAGAGTATTTGTGAGGGTTTCTTGGGTTCTCTCTGTGGAACGTTGTCTTCTTTGCTAAGGTGAATGTTGGTTACCTTCTGTTAATGATGGTCTGCGAACTCTCCTCCGCTCGGTTTTCCTGTGAACTTAAGGGAAATGCTGCTCGATTTTTGTTGTTGCTCGGCTCTGAAATGTGGTTCGAACCTGGTAAGTCTTGTTGGTTATTCTCCTTATGCATGTACGTGTTCTGTAAACAATTTCTCTGTGTTTTATGCTCACTGTAGTTTGCTTATGGTCTGCGAATACGCCTTCATGGTTAGGTCAGGGTTTATGGTAGACTTTTTTCTCATTTTGCTGTGTTTTCTGGATATGTGTTGCGGCTTGGTTATGCTTTCCGAACTCCTGTTGTTTCTTGGCCCGAATGTGGGTTCAATCCTCACGTTTACTGTTATTCTGGGTTTTCATTCTGCGGCATTGGTGTTTGTCCTGATCACATGACCACATTGGCGGTTATTCGTCGACTGGAACAGGTATTACCTCTCGTCCTTGCTTCAATTCTGTTCTGCTTCTTTTACTGTGACTTACCCTCCTGGCTCCTTTGGTCTACAGTCATACTATTTATCTGGGACGTCGCTGTGGTTAACTTCGACTCAGCTTACTCAGGTATTCTGGTGTTTTTTGTTCTTCGCATGCAATGGTGTATTTCCTTGAAAGGCTTTCCCCTTTTACACTCGTAACTCGGTTGTGCTGCTGGTTACAGGTTATTGGTGGCAACCTGGGTATGCAAATCCTCCAGTATCTGTTAACACAATAAATTTGGTTCTCGGTAGGCTTGAATCCTCAAATATTTTGTTTGTCTCTTCGAACGATCGGTGACCACGGTCGCTGTAGGATTTTCTGGGGTTCTTGGTCGTTGTATGTGATTTGCTATTGTTGTGTCTTTCTCGGTCGCTGTTATGTCAAGGTTGATAAATGAAAATGGTTGTTGATGTTATGGTTAAACCCTCGTCCAGGGTTTTTGGCTTATGACGCCACTTCAGTCATACATTTAAAATTTCATTGTTTGTGGAAATGAAATCCTTCGTATGCGCATATTTTGTATTTGACAATGATAAATAGTAAAGTTTAACGATGGCTTTCGATTTTTCAATGGAATTTGTGAATATTATACAGCAATATTACCTCTGTTCTGTGGTCATTTGTCCTCCTTTGTTCTATGGTCGTTTTTCTGGGTACAAATGCTTTCCTGTGGTTATCTCCTGGATACAATTTCTCTTCTCGGACTTCGGGTAACTATGCCTCTTGGTCCTTGTTCGACTGTGTGCGGAAAACGCGTCCAATGCTTGGTGATTAATTGATGTTCATATTCAGGATATAGGACAATACATTATACAGACATTCTCAATATGGAACTTTATCAACTGTAATGAAAAATTGATATTAGGATGAACAGTAGAAATGTGTACATATGGACAATAGTTTTGAATGCTATCTGCTTATAGATTGTTCGTTTTTATTTCTCTTCTTATGCAATTACTGAACCCCTTTTCTCTGTTACATTTTGGTTTTTATATCCTTCCATTTCAGTTGATTTTGCAGTTAATCAAACTGTCATAGAATTTGGTTACAAAAAGATCCTGTTATCGTTAATAACCATATTTGCCTGACATTACAAGATTTGTATGAACAGTTTGTCATTACTCTCCTAATTCAACGAACTATTCCCTAACTAATGTTCGAGCTACAATAATTCTAGTTATTTAATTAAGAATGCCTGAATTCACCAACTCTGTAAAAACAAGTTAAAAGAAAACTATCACAGTAAAAATAAATAATCCAGTTGATCGATAACCTGCAAACCTGGTTGAGACTTTGCCCAGTTACGGTGAGCTGGATGCTCCTGCATCAGGCTCCCGGGGTAAAAAGAGATCATGACTCTGTTCCATGAGCTCCTCGACCGAAGTTCCTGTTTGCCCAATCTGCCTGGCATCAAGCCATGAGTTGTCCTCAATCGGACGGTTCTTCCACTTGACTAGGTACTGTAAGTAATTTTTCCGCCGAGTATGTCTAGCTACCTGAGTTTCGAGGATGCCTTCGATCTCAGGGGGTTGAACATAAGGCGTATGTATCTTCCAAGTTTCTCCGTCTTCCTGGGTATTCCGTGTGGATTGTCCGGGTCCATATTTCTTTTCCTCCGTGGGGTCGTCTGTGTACGGGAACAGATCGCTACATTAAAGATAGCTGAAATGCCTATTCCGGGTGGAAATTGTATCTCGTAGGCATTTGCTGAAAATTTTCGTAAAACTTTACAAGGTCCTACCTTTTTGTACTTCAATTTATTATATGTACCCTTAGGGAAACGTTCCTTATGTAAGTGTGCAAGGACTTGGTCCGCCACTTCAAACTGAACTTCGCTCCTCTTTAGATCTGCATGTTCTTTATATTTTGAACTGCTGTCCTGTAATTTTGCTTTCACCTGTTCATGTAAGTCTCTCATTGCGTTAGCAAAATATTCTCCGTCCGCACTCCGTTGTTCCTGTAAACCAAGATCCCGAAGCTCATGCACTCCGCGAGGGTGCATGCCATATAGGATCTGAAAGGGACTGAGACCTATGCTACGATTGGGTGAGTCGTTGTAGGCGAACTCTGCTTGCGCTAGCACCCGATCCCACATCCGTGAATTCTCCCCGACTAAGCTGCGTAACAGGTTTCCCAAACTCCTGTTCACAACTTCTGTTTGCCCGTCGGTTTGCGGGTAATATGCAGAACTGTAGCTTAAGTGGGTGTTCATTTTTTCCATAAGGTATGCCAAAAATGTCCCGTGAACTTCACGTCCCTATCTGAAAGGATGGTTTTTGGTAATCCATGTAACCTGACAATCTCATTAAAAAACAAGTGGGCCACGTGAGTGGCATCACTAATTTTTCGGCAAGGTATAAAATGTGCCATTTTTGAGAAATTGTCCACCACTACCATTACTTAATCATATCCTCTCTGTGTTTTTGGTAGTCCTAAAACAAAATCTAGACTAACAGAATCCCACGGCCTGCTCGGAACAGGTAATGGTGTATATAGTCCTGTGTTCTGGCTGTGCCCCTTCACCAATTGGCACACCTTACACTTTGTCATAAAACGTTGTACGTCTCGTCGCATTCTTGGCCAAAAATAGAAATGACTAAGTTGCTCTAGGGTCTTATCCATACCGAAGTGTCCAGCCAAACCCCCGCTGTGTTTTTCGCGAATAATATTCTCTCTCATTGAACAGTTGGGTATACACAGTTGTCCTCCTTTAAACAGCAGCTTTTCCTGTATATTATAGTCCAACCAAGGACTGTTACCCCTTATCAAAGGGTTCTGGCACGCCTCATAGGCTTCACTGAAATCTGCATATGTTTTGTAAAGGTCCCGTAAATGTTCAAAACCCAACACCTGCACAACGCTCTCCTGCAAAAGCAGAGCCTTTCTACTTAATGTATCGGCCACCTTGTTTGTTTGCCCACTAATGTGCTTTAGCATGAAGTTAAAACTCTGTAAATACTCCACCCATTTGGCATGTTTATGGTTGAGTTTGTGCTGCTGCATTACATATTGTAACGCAGAATTATCTGAGAACAGCACGAATTCATTCCCCAGTAAATAATGCCTCCAGTGTCTTAAAGCTTGTACAACTGCATAAAATTCTTTGTCATATGAGGAGTACTTCTGCCTACTCTCATTCAGCTTTTCGCTGAAAAATGCCACAGGCCTGTCCTCCTGACAGAGTACAGCCTTGATCGCTGTCTCGCTAGCGTCACAACATACTTGAAACAATTTCTGAAAATCTGGTAGCCTGAGGATCGGCCTTTCAGTGATCTTTCTTTTCAACAACTGAAAACTTTTTCTGCTGCTTCCGTCCACTGAAAAGGTTGGCTGGCCTTTTTTATGGTCTCTAACATAGGTGCACAAATCCCGCTGAAGTTCTTAATAAAATTCCTATAGAAACTTGCCAATCCGTGGAAACTACGTAGCTCAAATAAATTTTTCGGAGACGGCCAATTTACTATTGCTGCTACCTTCTCCGGATCCATCTTCATTTCATTTTCTTCTATCACAAATCCCAAATAAATTAATTCCCTCTGCAGAAAAGTACATTTCTTCAAGTTTATCAGTAGTTTGTTCTGTTGTAGCTTCTCCAACACTTTGTGCACATGTCGGAAGTGTTCTTCTTTCGTCCTGCTGAAGATAAGGATGTCATCTAAATAAACTATCACAAATTTCCCAATATATTCTTTCAACATTTCATTCATTAGCCTCATGAATGTGCTGGGTGCATTACTCAACCCGAATGGCATGACCAGCCACTCATACAATTCCTCATTTGTTTTAAAAGCCTTTTTCCACTCGTCCCCTTCCCGTATCCGAATCTGATGATACCCACTTTTCAAATCTATTTTGGAGAAGTAAGCTGCCCCACTTAAACAGTCCATCATATCATCCATACGCGGTAATGAAAATCTGTATCGGATGGTGATTTTATTGATGGCCCTTGAGTCGGTGCACATCTGCCATTCTCCTCCTTTCTTGGGGGCGACGACTTTTGGCACAGCACATGGGCTCAAGCTTTCCCTTATTAAACCTTTGTCCAATATTTCTTGCACTTGTTTCCTAATTTCCTCATTATCCTTGGGGCTCATTCGATAGGCTGCGTTATTTGGTAAGCTGGCTCAGGGTATAAAATCAATATGGTGACTAATACTCCGCTTGGGGGGCAACTTGTCTGGCAAGTCATCCACTACTATATCTGTAAATTCTTCTAACATTTGTTGTATCTCTATGGGCAAATATGCTATGTCTATGTGTAAGAGAATTGTCCTTGTTTTCTTGAGTACAGCATAACCTATTTCGCTGCCCTCTACCTGTTTTAAAAACTGCTTTCCGCTCACTGACAATGCTTTGTGTTCACTTGTTTCAGCTGCTCCCTTATCTTCTTTGATAGGCACAAGGGTATGCCTGACCCCATCTTTCTCGGATTTATAACAATTCATCACTCCATCGTGTGTTACCTTCCTATCATATTGCCAAGGCCTGCCCAGCAATATGTGACATACGTCCATCGGCATGATGTCACAGATAATTTTATCCTTATACCTGCCTATCTGAAACTCAACCTCGCTTTGCTCGTCCACCAGCAATTGGTGCCCCTTTAGTAACCATGAAACTCTATATGGACTGGGATGCTTTAAATGCTTCAGCCCCAGCCTTTCCACCATTTCTGTGGATACCAAATTGTCAGTAATCCCACTGTCAATTATCATCTTACAACACTTACCCTATGATTTGCAAATCGTCCTAAATAGAGCTTTCTGTTGCGTCTGTTCGGTACTCTCGTCGACTGGTTTCAATAGTACCTTATGCAGCACTAAAGCTTCTCCCGTCTCTGTGGCATTCTCTGCCTCTTGAGTGAGTGCAGTTGTTTCCTCCGTTTGCGCCACATACGCACCCCGCTGTCCAGCTGAATCTGCTTATGGACACTCAAATGAGCGATGCCCCCACTTGTGGCATCTATAGCATTGATAACCAGTCCCTCTTCCTCAGCCATTTCCTCTGCCGTGTTGGGACGATCTGCCACCTCTCATACTTTCTCCTTTTTCTGTTGTTCCTGAAGTTTTCGAACTGCTGGCTTCCTCACTATTGCTAGCAATCCGACCCCTGCCATAGGACTGGCCTTTCCCTCTGCCGGATCCTCGTCCTCTCCGGGCATTCTGTCTTCGGGTAATTTTCTCCTTTGCTTTTACTGCGCTCTGGTATGCCTCCTCAGTATTATTTGGAGACAAAATACTTATTTCATCCGGAATTTCCATTCTCTGTCCATTAACATACCTGGCTGTCCTTTCTGCAGTATCTTCTGTATATCTGACTCGCAAATTCACTCGGTAGAACTCCTCTGTGTACTCCTTTAAAGTCAATCCTCTCTGCCTTAAGTTATGTACCTATCTATGTAACACAATCTGATAGTCCCTTGGCAGAAATCTGCCCTTCAATTTGGCCACCATTCTTGACCAAGTTTTAATCGGCACTTTGTTCAACCTCTTCCTCTCATTCTGGACACTATCTCACCATAGAGCTGTGTGTCCTTTCAGCTTCGTCGCTGCAAATTTGACTCTCCAGTCTTCACTAACTTCCTCGCATTCAAAATACTTGTCCATCTCACTAATCCAATCCAACACAACATCAATAGACAAACTACCATCGTACGTCGGGAGTTCTGGTTTAGGTCTACTGTTTGATAGTAAAACAGACTTCAGAAATTTCACCTCTGCTGATTCACCTTCAGGTCCATCTGCTGCCACTTCTACTTCCTCTTCACTTACATCACCCATTTCTGGATCTCTTCGCCTACCTACCTCTACTGCTTCCAAACGAGCAGTAAGAACTTTGAGTTCTTCTCGTAATGCTTCATCTACCATTCTACGAGCACCTCGGCCTCGTCCTCGTCGTCCTACGTCCATTTTTTCTCAATCTACTCAACTCAATGCTTTGATACCACTTTGGTGTAACCCAGCCCAATGGCCCACGCTCTTACACGTCTGCGTATGAATACGTGTCAACAAATTACCTCTCGTTCCTTTGCATGGAGATTGTCCGCGGGATTTGTTTGTTGTGGTTGATAGCTGTGAGTTAATGTTGGCAATTAATGAACTGTCTTCTTGCCTCGATCTTACCTCCGCTTGTTCTTCGTGCCAAAACCATCGATCCTTGTGGGTTATTCGGGATTGTTCCTTCGCGCTGAGAGTATTCGTGAGGGTTTCTTGGGTTCTCTCTGTGGAACACTGTCTGGTTTGCTAAGGTGAATGTTGGTTACCTTCTGTTAACGATGGTCCGCGAACTCTCCTCCGCTCGGTTTTCCTGTGAACTTAAGGGAAATGCTGCTCGATTTCTGTTGTTGCTCGACTATGAAATGTGGTTCGAACCTGGTAAGTCTTGTTGGTTATTCTCCTTATGCATGCGCGTGTTCTGTAAACAATTTCTCTGTGTTTTATGCTCACTGTAGTTTGCTTATGGTCTGCGAATACGCCTTCATGGTTCGGTCATGGTTTATGGTAGAATTTTCTCTCATTTTGCTGTGTTTTCTGGATATGTGTTGCGGCTTGGTTATGCTTTCCGAACTCCTGTTGTTTCTTGGCCCGAATGTGGGTTCAATCCTCACGTTTACTGTTATTCTGGGTTTTCATTCTGCGGCATTGGTGTTTGTCCCGAGTAGAGGATCACATTGGCGGTTATTCGTCGACTGGAACAGGTATTACCTCTCGTCCTTGCTTCAATTCTGTTCTTCTTATTTTACTGTGACTTACCCTCCTGGCTCCTTCGGTCTACAGTCATACTATTTATCCGGGACGTCACTGTGGTTAACTTCGACTCAGCTTACTCAGGTATTCTAGTGTTTTTTGTTCTTCGCATGCAATGGTGTATTGCCTTGAAGGGCTTTCCCCTTTTACACTCGTAACTCGGTTGTGTTGCTGGTTACAGGTTGTTGGTGGCAACCTGGGTATCCAAATCCTCCAGTATCTGTTAACACAGTAAATTTGGTTCTCGGTAGGCCTGAATCCTCAAATATTTTGTTTGTCTCTTCGAACGATCGGTGACCACGGTCGTTGTAGGATTTTCTGGGGTTCTTGGTCATTGTATGTGATTTTCTATTGCTGTGTCTTTCTCAGTCGCTGTTATGTCAAGGTTGATAAATGAAAATGGTTGTTGATGTTATGGTTAAACCCTCATCCAGGGTTTTTGGCTTATGACGCCACTTCAGTCATACATTTAACATTTCATTGTTTGTGGAAATGAAATCCTTCGTATGCGCATATTTTGTATTTGACAATGATAAATAGTAAAGTTTAACGATGGCTTTCGATTTTTCAATGGAATTTATGAATATTATACAGCAATATTACCTCTGTTCTATGGTCATTTGTCCGCCTCTCTTCTGTGGTCGTTTTTCTGGGTACAAATGCTTACCTGTGGTTATCTCCTGGATACAATTTCTCTTCTCGGACTTCGGGTAATTATGCCTCTTGGTCCTTGTTTGACTGTGTGCGAAAAACGCGTCCAACGCTTGGTGATTAATTCATGTTCGTATTCAGGATATAGGACAATACATTATACAGACATTCTCAATATGGAACTTTATCAACTGTAATGAAAAATTGATATTAGGATGAACAGTAGAAATGTGTACAGATGGACAATAGTTTTGAATGCTATCTGCTTATAGCTTGTTCGTTTTTATTTCTCTTCTTCTGCAATTACTGAACCCATTTTCTCTGTTACATTTTGTTTTTTATATCCTGCCATTTCAGTTGATTTTGCAGTTAATCAAACTGTCATAGAATTTGGTTACAAAAAGATCTTGTTATCGTTAATAACCATATTTGCCTGACATTACAAGATTTGTATGAATAGTTTATCATTACTCTCCTAATTCAACGAACTATTCCCTAACTAATGTTCGAGCTACAGTAATTCTAGTTATTTAATTAAGAATGCCTGAATTCACCAACTTTGTAAAAACAAGTTAAAAGAAAACTATCACAGTAAAAATAAATAATCCAGTTGATCAATAACCTGCAAACCTGGTTGAGACTTTACCCAGTTACGGTGAGCTGGATGCTCCTGCATCAGGCTCTCGGGGTAAAAAGAGATCATGACTCCAGTCCATGAGCTCCTCGACCGAAGTTCCTGTTTGCCCAATCTGCCTGGCGTCAAGCCATGAGCTGTCCTCAATCGGACGGTTCTTCCACTTGACCAGGTACTGTAAGTAATTTTTCCGCCGAGTATGTCTAGCTACCTGAGTTTCGAGGATTCCTTCGATCTCAGGGGGTTGAACATAAGGCATCTGTCTCTTCCAAGTTTCTCCGTCTTCCTGGGTATTCCGTGTGGATTGTCCGGGTCCATCTTTCTTTTCCTCCGTGGGGTCGTCTGTGTACGGGAACAGATCTGCTACATTAAAGATAGGTGAAATGCCTATTCCGGGTGGCAATTGTATCTCGTAGGCATTTGCTGAAAATTTTCGTAAAACTTTACAAGGTCCTATCTTTTTGTACTTCAGTTTATTGTATGTACCCTTAGGGAAACGTTCCTTACGTAAGTGTGCAAGGACTTCGTCCCCCACTTCAAACTGAACTTCCCTCCTCTTTAGATCTGCATGTTGTTTATATTTTGAACCGGTGTCCTGTAATTTTGCTTTCACCTATTTGTGTAAGTCTCTCATTGCGTTAGAAAAATCTTCTCTGTCCGCACTCCGTCGTTCCTGTAAACCAAGATCCCGAAGCTCATGCACTCCGCGAGGGTGCATGCCATATAGGATCTGAAAGGGACTGAGACCTGTGCTACGATTGGGTGAATCATTGTAGGCGAACTCCGCTTGCGCTAACACCTGATCCCACATCCGTGAATTCTCCCTGACTAAGCTGCGTAACAGGTTTCCCAAACTCCTGTTCACAACTTCTGTTTTCCCGTCGGTTTGCGGGTAATATGCAGAACTGTAGCTTAAGTGGGTGTTCATTTTTTCCATAAGGTACGCCAAAAATGTCCCGTGAACTTCATGTCCCTATCTGAAAGGATGGTTTTTGGTAATCCATGTAACCTGACAATCTCATTAAAAAACAAGTGGGCCACGTGAGTGGCGTCACTAGTTTTTCGGCAAGGTATAAAATGTGCCATTTTTGAGAAATGGTCCACCACTACCATTACTGAATCATATCCTCTCTGTGTTTTTGGTATTCCTAAAACAAAATCTATACTAACAGAATCCCACGGCCTGCTCAGAACAGGTATTGGTGTATATAGTCCTGTGTTCTGGCTGTGCCCCTTCACCAATTGGCACACCTTACACTTAGTCATAAAACATTGTACGTCTCGTCGCATTCTTGGCCAAAAATAGAAATGACTAAGTTTCTCTAGGGTCTTATCTATACCGAAGTGTCCAGCCAAACCCCCGCTGTGTTTTTCGCGAATAATATTCTCTCTCATTGAACAGTTGGGTATACACAGTTGTCCTCCTTTAAACAACAGCTTTTTCCTATATATTATAGTCCAACCAAGGATTGTTACCCCTTATCAAAGGGTTCTGGCACGCCTCATAGGCTTCACTGAAATCTGCATCTGTTTGGTAAAGGTCCCGTAAATGTTCAAAACCCAACACCTGCACAACGCTCTCCTGCAAAAGCAAAGCCTTTCTACTTAATGCGTCGGCCACCTTGTTTGCTTGCCCACTAATGTGCTTCAGCATGAAGTTAAAACTCTGTAAATACTCCACCCATTTGGCATGTTTATGGTTGAGTTTGTGCTGATGCATTACATATTGTAATGCAAAATTATCTGAGAACGGCACGAATTCATTCCCCAGTAAATAATGCCTCCAGTGTCTTAAAGCTTGTACAACTGCATAAAATTCTTTGTCATATGAGGAGTACTTCTTCCTACTCTCATTCATCTTTTCGCTGAAAAATACCACAGGTCTATCCCCCTGACTGAGTACAGCCTTGATCGCTGTCCCGCTAGCGTCACAACGTACTTGAAATAATTTCTGAAAATCTGGTAGCCTGAGGATCGGTCTTTCAGTAATCTTTCTTTTCAACAACTGAAAACTTTTTCTGCTGCTTCCGTCCACTGAAAAGGTTGGCTGGCCTTTTTTATGGTCTCTAACATAGGTGCACAAATCCCGCTAAATTTCTTAATAAAATTCCTATAGAAACTTGCCAATCCGTGGAAACTACGTACCTCAAATAAATTTTTCGGAGACGACCAATTTACTATTGCTGCTACCTTCTCCGGATCCATCTTCAGTTCGTTTTCTGCTATCACAAATCCCAAATAAATTAATTCCCTCTGCAGAAAAGTACATTTCTTCAATTTTATCAGTAGTTTGTTCTGTTGTAGCTTCTCCAACACTTTGCGCACATGTCGGAAGTGTTCTTCTTTCGTCCTGCTGAAGATAAGGATGTCATCTAAATAAACTATCTCAAATTTCCCAATATATTCTTTCAACATTTCATTCATTAGCCTCATGAATGTGCTGGGTGCATTACTCAACCCGAATGGCATGACCAGCCACTCATACAATCCCTCATTTGTTTTAAAAGTCATTTTCCACTCGTCCCCTTCCCGTATCTGAATCTGATGATACCCACTTTTCAAATCTATTTTGGAGAAGTAAGCTGCCCCACTTAAACAGTCCATCATATCATCCATACGCGGTAACGAAAATCTGTACCGGATGGTGATTTTATTGATGGCCCTTGAGTCGGTGCACATCCGCCATTCTCCTCCTTTCTTGGGGGCGAGGACTATTGGCACAGCACATGGGCTCAAGCTTTCCCTTATTAAACCTTTGTCCAATATTTCTTGCACCTGTTTCCTGATTTCCTCATTATCCTTGGGGCTCATTCGATAGGCTTCTTTATTTGGTAAGCTGGCTCCGGGTATAAAATCAATATGGTGACTAATACTCCGCTTGGGGGGCAACTTGTCTGGCAAGTCATCCACTACTATATTTGTAAATTCTTCTAACATTTGTTGTATCTCTATGGGAAAATCTGCTATGTCTATGTGTAAGAGAACTGTCCTTTTTTTCTTGAGTACAGCATAACCTATTTCGCTGCCCTCTACCTATTTTAAAAACTGCTTTCCACTTACTAACAATGCTTTGGGTTCACTTGTTTCAGCTGCTCCCTTCTCTTCTTTGATAGGCACAAGGGTATGTCTGACCCCATATTTTTCAAATTTATAACAATTCATCACTCCATCGTGTGTTACCTTCCTATCATATTGCCAAGGCCTGCCCAGCAATATGTGACATACGTCCATCAGCATGATGTCACAGATAATTTTATCCTTATACCTGCCTATCTGAAACTCAACCTTGCTTTGCTCGTCCACCAGCAATTGGTGCCCCTTTTGTAACCATGAAACTATATGTGGACTAGGATGCTTTAAACGCTTCAGCCCCATCTTTTCCACCATTTCTGTGGATACCAAATTGTCAGTACTCCCACTGTCAATTATCATCTTACAACACTTACCCTGTGATTTGCAAATCGTCCTGAATAGAGCTTTCCATTGCGTCTGTTCGGTACTCTCGTCGACTGGTTTCAATAGTACCTTATGCAGCACTAAAGCTTCTCCCGTCTCTGTGGCATTCTCTGCCTCTTGAGTGAGTGCTGCTGTTTCCTCCGGTTGCGCCACATACGCACCCCGCTGTCCAGTTGAATCTGCTTCTGGACACTCGAACGAGCGATGCCCCCACTTGTGGAATCTATAGCATTGATAACCAGTCCCTCTTCCTCGGCCATTTCCTCTGCCACGTTGGGACGATCTGCCACCTCTCATACTGTCTCATTTTTCTGTTGTTCCCAAAGTTTTCGAACTGCTGTCTTTCTAACTGTTGCTAGCAATCCAGCACCTGCCATAGGACTGGCCTTTCCCTCTGCCGGATCCTCATCCTCTCCGGGCATTCTGTCTTCGGGTAATTTTCTCCTCCGCTTTTACTGCGCTCTGGTATGCCTCCTCAGTATTATTTGGAGACAAAATACTTATATCATCCAGAATTTCCATTCTTAGTCCATTAACATATGTGGCTTTCCTTTCTGCAGTATCTTCTGTATATCTGGCTCGCAAATTCACTTGGTAGAACTCCTCTGTGTACTCCTTTACAGTCAATCCTCTTTGCCTTAAGTTTTGTACCTGTCTATGTAACGCAATCTGATAGTCCCTTGGCAGAAATATTCCCTTCAACTTGGCCACCATTCTTGACCAAGTTTTAATCGGCGCTTTGTTCAACCTCTTCCTCTCATTCTGGACACTGTCCCACCATAGAGCTGCGTGTCCTTTCAACTTCGTCGCTGCAAATTTGACTCTACGGTCTTCACTAACTTCCTTGCATTCAAAATACTTTCCCATCTCACTAATCCAATCCAACACAACATCAATAGACAAACTACCATCGTACGTCGGGAGTTCTGGTTTAGGTCTACTGTTTGATAGTAAAACAGACTTCAGAAATTTCACCTCTGCTGATTCACCTTCAGGTCCATCTGCTACCACTTCTACTTCCTCTTCACTTACATCGCCCATTTCTGGATCTCTTCACCTACCTGCCTCTGCTGCTTCCAAACGAGCAGTAAGAAATTTGAGTTCTCCTCGTAATGCTTCATCTACCATTCTACGAGCACCTCGGCCTCGTCCTCATCGTCCTACGTCCATTTTTTCTCAATCTACTCAACTCAATGCTTTGATACCACTCTGGTGTAACCTACTCCAATGGCCCACGCTCTTACATGTCTGCGTATGAATACGTGTCAACAAATTACCTCTCGTTCTTTTGCATGGAGATCGTCTGCGGGATTTGTTTGCTGTGGTTGATAAATGTGAGTTAATGTTGGCAATTAATGAACTGTCCTCTTGCCTCGATCTTACCTCCGCTTGTTCTTCATGCCAAAACCATCGATCCTTGTGGGTTATTCGGGATTGTTCCTTCGCGCTGAGAGTATTCGTGAGGGTTTCTTGGGTTCTCTCTGTGGAACGTTGTCTGGTTTGCTAAGGTGAATGTTGGTTACCTTCTGTTAACGATGGTCCGCGAACTCTCCTCCGCTCGGTTTGCCTGTGAACTTAAGGGAAATGCTGCTCGATTTCTGTTGTTGCTCGACTCTGAAATGTGGTTCGAACCTAGTAAGTCTTGTTGGTTATTCTCCTTATGCATGCGCTTGTTCTGTAAACAATTTCTCTATGTTTTATGCTCACTGTAGTTTTCTTATGGTCTGCGAATACGCGTTCATGGTTCGGTCAGGGTTTATGGTAGACTTTTCTCTCGTTTTGCTGTGTTTTCTCGATATGTGTTGCGGCTTGGTTATGCTTTCCGAACTCCTGTTGTTTCTTGGCCCAAATGTGGGTTCAATCCTCACGTTTACTGTTATTCTGGGTTTTCATTCTGCGGCATTGGTGTTTGTCCTGAGCACAGGACCACATTGGCGGTTGTTCGTCGACTGGAACAGGTATTACCTCTCGTCCTTTCTTCAATTATGTTCTTCTTCTTTTACTGTGACTTACCCTCCTGGCTCCTTCGGTCTACAGTCATACTATTTATCCGGGACGTCGCTGTGGTTAACTTCAACTCAGCTTACTCAGGTATTCTGGTGTTTTTTGTTCTTCGCATGCAATGGTGTATTTCCTTGAAGGGCTTTCCCCTTTTACACTCGTAACTCGGTTGTGTTGCTGGTTACAGGTCGTTGGTGGCAACCTGGGTATAAGAATCCTCCAGTCTCTATTAACACAGTAAATTTGGTTCTCGGTAGGCCTGAATCCTCAAATATTTTGTTTGTCTCTTCGAACGATCGGTGACCATGGTCGCTGTAGGATTTTCTGGGGTTCTTGGTCGTTGTATGTGATTTTCTATTGTTGTGTCTTTCTCGGTCGCTGTTATGTCAAGGTTGATAAATGCGAATGGTTGTTGATGTTATGGTTAAACCCTCGTCCAGGGTTTTTGGCTTATGACGCCACTTTAGTCATGCATTTAACATTTCGTTGTTTGTGGAAATGAAATCCTTCGTATGCGCATATTTTGTATTTGACAATGATAAATAGTAAAGTTTAACGATGGCTTTCGATTTTTCAATGGAATTTATGAATATTATACAGCAAGATTACCTCTGTTCTGTGGTCGTTTGTCTGCCTCTGTTCTATGGTCGTTTTTCTAGGTACAAATGCTTGCCTGTGGTTATCTCCTGTATACAATTACTCTTCTCGGACTTCGGGTAATTATGCCTCTTGGTCCTTGTTTGACTATGTGCGGAAAACGCGTCCAATGCTTGGTGATTAATTGATTTTCGTATTCAGGATATAGGACAATTCATTATACAGACATTCTCAATATGGTACTTTATCAACTATAATGAAAAATTGATATTAGGATGAACAGTAGAAATGTGTATAGATGGACAATAGTTTTGAATTTTATCTGCTTATAGCTTGTTCGTTTTTATTTCTCTTCTTCTGCAATTACTGAACCCCTTTTCTCTGTTACATTTTGGTTTTTATATCCTTCCATTTCAGTTGATTTTGCAGTTAATCAAACTGTCATAGAATTTGGTTACAAAAAGATCTTGTTATTGTTAATAACCATATTTTCCTGACATTACAAGATTTGTATGAACAATTTGTCATTAATCTCCTAATTCAACGAACTATTCCCTAACTAATGTTCGAGCTACAGTAATTCTAGTTATTTAATTAAGAATGCCTGAATTCACCAACTCTGTAAAAACAAGTTAAAAGAAAACTATCACAGTAAAAATAAATAATCCAGTTGATCAATAACCTGCAAACTTGGTTGAGACTTTGCCGAGTTACGGTGAGTTGGATGCTCCTGCATCAGTCATTCTCCTCATGCTTTCAAATGGATCAAAGATCTACTTTGGAGATTTCCATCCTTGAAAGCTAAGATTAACACTCAAAGAACCATTGGTTGTGTCATTCTCCATGAAGACAACATATATGCCATTCTCTATAGAGCCACTGTTTTTCCATAAAATCCAAGTTGAAAGAGGAACATGTAGCTAAGGAAGTTGCAAGTATGGTTATGGATCACAAAGATCTAGATCTGCCACTGAACACTTAAGCCACCTTCTGAAATTGTTGTGCTAACAAATGGATGTTCTTGGACAAACCTTCAATTATATGTAAATTGAGCAAAGTAAAAGGATGGAGAAGCTTAAAAGCTCTAAAGTAGAGAAAAAATGATGCAGATGGGAGAGATGTTGCAAATGAAAGACAAACATGTGGATGAGTAGATTTAGTACAATACTTTTATAAGGGAATGCTAGATGGTGGATTTTGATATGGTTTTGATAGATGACAAAATTTTCTAAAGGAACCTCCCCTCAAAGAACACCTTTGGCATAAATGTAAGGATTAATGTATGTAGACAAGATAGCAAAAAGACAAAATGGAATGATTAGTACTTATTTTGAGTTTAGGTGATTGTATTTGTCATTTTTATTGGTAATATGAAACTAATACAAATGTGAGAGCTATGTAGTATTGGTAGAAAAAATAAGTAACATTGTAGTTTCCTAGACAAAGGGGTAGTTGAGATATTCATGGACATATAATGTCTTCATGGAAAGTTGATATCATAGTTGAGATATCAAGAGGATGGTAGCGATTTAAACTCCATCAAATATTCTAAAATATTCTAATTAGTAGTGACAAATCAAAGGTTGAAAGTTATCTCAAAAGTAGTTATATCTTGTTTACCCTTTTAATTAAATTGAATAATTAAAAAAAATGTGATATGAACAAGTGTCAAATGAAATGAGTTATGGTTTTTTGAGTATGTGGGATTGATAAACCATGGTATTATAACAAAGTCTATTTTCAAGTTAAGAATCTCCATGGTAAAATGGGGGTGAATATTTATGGTTAAAAATAGTTTTAATATTATTTTTTAAATATAGATATATTTAACTTATATATTAATTATTTTTATCATCATAATAATAATTTATTAGTTTTAAATATAGTTATATTTTCATTAATTTCCTGTTTTTTTAATATTGGCAATGTGAATGTATCATGAAATAATTATTAAAATAGGCATAGTCTAACTTATAGACAAAATAGTATTTTTCACTGGAATTTAGCAAAATCTAGCAATACTATTTTTTTTGTTTGTTTATTTGTTTGTTTAAAATAAAACTTTGAATGCATATATAAATTCGGCACCCTTAAAAACTCCTAAGTCACTCGAATTATATAGATTAAACAATTTAAACTCAAGTAACCGAATCAAAATCAAAATGATTAGTTGACGATTGAAAATAATGCAAAGGATGCAGAGATATTCTATAAAGAGGCAAGTACCAAGGCAAGAATCAGCCCACTCAGAATAAAGAGCCTCCACCAAAGAAGTCGTGGATATATAGAAAGAGGAGTCCTTAGAATCTGACGAAGTTGCGGTGGTGAAGTCGGTACGGAAAGCGAACGTCATGATGAGAATCAACATGCACCGACGCCAGGTCCAGCTCGCCATTTTTTCAAACACTGTGATCACATTTCTGTTTAACCCGCACCTCACTATGGATCGCTACAACACTCCAATTCAGTCGAAGCACTCTAAGGAGAATTCAAATTAAGAATCATTCCTTTTGCTACGTAGGTGTCGTGTTTAATTTTATATATATAGAAGAGAAAACATCCATAAAAATCGGTTTTTGTTTTTTTAATATTTTTGTTTTCGAAATGTTTTTGTTAGTGCGGGCTTTATTTGAAATTTTATTAAAATGGAAATGTATGTAGAAATCACGTAACATAATTTTTTGGTCAATTTTTTTTTGAACCAATTAAAATTTCAATTTTGATGATGGAGCAACATCTTTACACATCACACTGGGTTATAGAATGAGTCCCTAAGCTCAATTATTATAAATTATATTTTATTTTATTTTATTTGAAGCTTTGTAGAGCTTGGACGTCCCTTAGAATATTTTAATTCCACCAAAA
>APFE031041176.1:32290-46984 GCA_000404065.3 Pinus taeda
TTTACAAATCAATAACTTTTTCATTTCCATAATCACATTTATATACGTTACTTTAGTGAATGGAACTTGCACGTGCATGAAACCGTGCTTAAGGAAACCAACGTATATCCACTGAACTTATGATTCAGTTAATTCATCATATGTTGATCTTTAATCAGTGCTTTAGTACTTTATTAAAAATTAAACAATAACCATTTGTAGTAATATCAAAATAAACCATCACACATAAGAAACACACATGAACACCAAGATTTAAGGTGGAAACTCAATGTGGGAGAAAAACCACCTGTTGTTGTTGTCTTTGTCTTCTTTTAATATAAATAATAATCTGTTTACAATATTGTACTGGTGCAGACTCACACCAATATGCAAGCACCCACCCACAGAAGGCTGCAACCTTGTCTCATTCTCCATCTTCTACTGGAAGGGAGCTAAAACCCCCTAGATCTTGTACTAGCTGATATGTTTACTAGTACGTAGGGGTCGGCCTACAGAAGGCTATGACCTTCACTCGTTCTCCGGCTTCTATTGGAAGGGAGCTCCAACCACCATATCAAATCACTAACCACTACTAGAAAGAAGCTTTGACTTCCTTACTGAAGGCTCCAACCCTCAGTATCTGTGAGGGACCATGTTTCAATAATTTTCAGACTGAATACTCCTTGTACACAGCAACACACTATGAAGGCCACGTTTCATTAAATTTTCACACTGGACCCATTAGTAATATTGAAGCTCAAAAATCAATCACCACTGCAATACATCCATCAAATATATCTACATCAACCAATCACTGAAACTCAATCATAAATATCTGATATAACTGAAACCCAATCATCAGTCTATGAATCAACCATAACTGAATCAATCAATCACTGAAACCTCTGACATACTGAATCACTGAATCTCTGACACAACTGAATCAAGCATTCATTCAAACCTAATCAAATTCAACCAATCAATTGGAACAAACAGATCACTGTAACCAGTACACAGATCTGAACCCAGAACATTGCATCAACAATCAGAACCAACTGTAACCCCAAAATTCATGTGTCAGAATGTATACACTCCTTCAATGAAGCCAACTCGCATGTATACGCTACTTCATTTAGCCCAACCTGCATATACCTCTAAATATACTGAATCATAAAATCTCTGAACCACAAACTGTACCAATCAGTGATATTCTGGAGATCTATTTCCATATTAAAGAGTTCTAAACAGATAGCAACAAGGATCACCTTTTTTTCTTAATCAATCAATCAAACAAACTCAGTCGCCTTATACAATCAATTTTACTTTCAGGTCTAATGAATACATAATTGAAAAACATCAGTAAAACAACATCCCTGATCAGATAGATTAGTCATCTCTGAACAACAGACTTTTCTTTTGCATACACTACTTGGAAGACCCGAACCAGCGTGTATATGCATCTTCACCAAAGTGAACCAGCGTATAGATCTGCAAATACTTACTTATTAACTTTGCAACTATTCCAGACTTCATTCATACCCATATCATAACACATAAAGGATAAAACATTTGTTAGCACTCAGATCTACCCTATCCATTATCAGATCACATAAAGATAAGTCATTATGATCCTGATCCATCATTAGATCTCATCCATCATGAAACACTCAGGTGCATACTTAGTCTAGATCAAGCAAATCATTAGAATCCCATAACATGCATAATTTATTTTGATCTAACACTTCATAAGATATTCATTTCTTGTGCACTTATCCCTTTGATCTTCTCCTCCTTATATAGTTTTAGCCCTTTTCAATACCTCAAACCAAAACAACACTAAGAACTTGTGGTATTCTTGGACAGGATCAAATAGTCGTTACTCCGCTCAATATTGTGGGCTAATACCATGGTATTGACCCTTCATATTCTTTAATCTTGAATTTCCTTGATTTTCTAACCTATACGTGCTTTTCCTCTTGTGAAAGTGTGTGCCTATGTATAAGCTCTTTTTGTACAGTGAACCTACGTGTATACGCTCTTTTTGTACAGTGAAACCACATATACAAATTAACATACCTGAAAATGTAGTTTTTCTTCAACTTCTTGATTTTTATCTATCATCCTTTGTTCCATCATCCTATTATTTTGTAACATTACTTTATTCCCTCTGAATAGAGCTATTATAATGTGATTTGCGAGTGTACATTACTTTTGAACTGATTCATTTGAACTGCCCTGCATTTTGTCACATCTGTAAGCACAACTGCCATGCATTCTGTGACATCTGGTATCTATCTTGTAGATTCATCTAGTTACCATATACAAGTGAGTTGTTCAGCTACAAGTGGGTTGCCATCAAGTACAACACATGCATCATAATGCTAACAATCTCCCCCTTTGGACTTGATGGCAACCATATTGCTATTAATTAATTCAAGTTGTATAACCTATTAGATGTATCAAGCAACACCAAGATACTCTCCCCATTGAAATCAAGGGAAAAGGGTGGACTAAGATATTCTCTCCTTTTGAGATCAAGGGCAAAGGGCTGACGAAAATGAAGACTTCGATATCTGAACAACTGAATATGAACATTGATCATGCTCCCCCTAAGCACATGCTGGATTCTCTTATTAAACTCCCACTTTGTACATGCTGAGATGCACTAAACCATCCATGCTCCCCCTGAGCACATGTAGAGTCTGCAATAAAATGACTCTATAACTCAACTATGTAAGTATGACCTTCCTATCACCAATGACTCATACCTACATCCCCCAACCAAGTGGGGATATACCAAATTTGACTCATCTACTCAACCAAGTGGGGATATACCAATTGTTTATACATGAATGAAATGTAGCAATTATTACATCATCCTTCCCATGCATAGTGGGGGGTACAAGTTACATCATATGACCAAAAAGGACTCATTAAAAGACTATGAAAGACACATACATATTATTACATCATGGGTCTTTATACGACCTTTACATAAAATGATATATATGAAATTTATAATAAAGACCAAATATCTTCAACAAGACCATGAGAGTCATCAATAACTATCATACACCATATATGATCTACACCATAAGCATCTGTCAGCAACATCTAGACCAGCAACCTATATATGTCCATCATCAGTTCCCAATATATGAAAATGTAAATATCATCGACCTGTGACGAAGTATGCCACATATAGATATCAATTCATCCTCTTGATCTCATCAAGATCAAATTGCTTCATTTCCTTTGTAGAAAGTGGCTTATCATAACCTTCCATGAATCAACGAAGCATATGTCATATCTCCAAGCAGTAACACAAAATCATTCACATCATATCATATGTATGTGAAAACACCATAGTCATCATCTATGATCATAACATCATCATCAAGAACTACATTGTTTTTCCACAAGAACCCTCAATATATCAACCGTGTATCATCACTAGGAAACATCCCACATATGATAAGAATCAACCATGATAATCAACATATGTGAGTATCAAACCTATCATCATAAAGTAATAAGTCATCATCATTATGTGACTAAGTAAGCCATGTATCCAAATAGATACGTCTTCATGAAACTTGCAATATCACCATTCTCTTAGCCAACCAACATTATTTTCCAATATGAAACTTAAGTAATCATCCATGTATCTAGCATAATATGTTCATCATAGAGATAGCAATATGTATCTAGCTTCTCATCAATGTGAAAAGAAAACCATGAGCTCATAGTCATTTGTCAAACTTTCTTGATACCATCAAGAGCAACAATCCTCAACCAATATATCATGCCAGAGCCAAGAACTATGGGAATCCTACACCATAACTACACCATATGAACTTTATGCATCTTTGAAGGCATGATGACAACAACATACAAAAAATGAGTGTCTCTTATCATCATGAAGTTGTTTACTCAAGCTTTTTTCTTCTCCTTGTCCTTATGAGGATCCATATGTACTATACGCATCATCAAAATAGTCATCCACAAATATCCATAAATCTGATATGAATAACAACTGTGTAACCCCAAGAAATACAAGTATCATTTGAGACTTTATCATAGGCAACTTATAACCGCAACATAGCATGATGTATCATTTAAACACTTCAGAAACATAAGCATCATCACCATTGATAAGAATCATTAGGTACCAAAGACTTCTAAACATAATGAAAACAATACATTATTAGAAGCATAGCATATTCTCCCCTTGAACCTATGCCAACTGTTCACTGCCAGATCTGATCATTGCAAATATCAGTAAGAATCATCAAGGCATCATCATCAATCAAATATACACCAAGTTATCAACAAATTATGAGGATAAAAATCACTTCTAAATAACATCCATAGACTATAGCCATCAATCATCAAGACAAAAAATATAATTGATAATTGTCTAAACCATATCAGATAACTTTTCTGAGTCTGTTCCACTGCTTCTTCATCAAACCAACATATACGCGACTGAGCATATTCGAACTTGCATATAGACGTGAATTATCTTCATGATAACTACATATGAAAATTAGAACACTAAAATTTCATACTTTCAGTTACTCTTGAGTTTGTGCTGTCTGTATACTAAGCTAGGCCACACATTTCTGACTATACTTCCTTTTTCTTCCATACCTTGGAGTGTGATGATGTTTGCTCCTTTTAGTATGTTGGCCAAAATTTGCTCCTACATTATTTTTCTATATGCCCAAAACTTGTTACAATCATAACATCTTATATGTTTCATATTCCCTCTATAGCAGTCAATGGCTTTGTGACCAAACATATTGCAAGAAAAATAATATCCCTTAAAGTACCTGGAAGTTGATGATCGTTCTGTGTGACGGTTATTAGCTTGAACCATCCTACTTCTTCATTTGGTTGAAACATGTCCAAAATTATGACATATAAAGCATTCAACATTATTCATCAAAGGAAAGAACTGATTATCACTTCCATAGTTGGGAGTAAATGATTTTCTTTGAAGACTTTCTTTCCTTGCTTGTTGATGGGGTTGACCTGTTATTTCAGGTGTTGCATTAGAGTTCCTTGCTTCATTTTGTGAGCTAGATTCACCTTTAACACTTTCATGAAAACCAAGACCATATTTGATGGAAGGAGGCCTTTGACTACTAAGAATATCATCCAAAATATTAGTACTATCTTGAAATCGTAAAGATTTATCCTTTTCTTCTAATTTACCTTTTAGGATATTTACCTCTACCTGATATTGCTCTTCCTTTTCAAGATACTACTTATTCATGACTTATTTAGCTTTTCTTCCTTCTTCCACATGTTTTCTTAATTCAAGAATCTTATTTTCTTATTCTTCATCTGCTTGAGATAGTTCTTCATTCTGCTTATTTGAATTTTCAAGATCTTCTTTTAGAGAGACCATTTCAGCTTCAAGACTTTTATAATAGCTGGATATTTCTATAAGTTTCTTGATTGTTTTATCCTTTTCATTTACTTCATTTCTCAATGATGTCACTTCATCCTCCAACCATTGACATTGATCTTCCTTTTCCTTGTACTGTTTCCTTACTTTGTTTCCTTCCTGCAACTGAACTTTTAACCAGGTAACTTCTTCTTTGTAGGCACATTCCCTTTTATCAATTAGATATTTTTTATCTATAATTGTGTTTGTGAGCTTTTTAAATTTTGCCTCTATTTGATTTCTTTCTCTTTCACCCATAAGAGAAAATTCAATTGTTTTGCTGTCACATTCATTATCTTCAAATGAACAGAGAAATGTATCACTAAAGGACAACAAATTCATACCTGATAATTCTTTTGTTTGTTCATCTTTATTATGAGGTGATTCTAAATCTAAAGAGTTTCCTCCACATAATGGCCAATTGTATCTTCCACTATCACAGTTCCTTTGAGATGTCTTCTTCTTTTGAGGTGATTTCTTCTTTTGCTTCTTTCCCATTGTCACTACGAATCTCCTTCAAGCGATCAAGCTTCTACCAAAGGACCTGCTCTGATACCAAATGTTGGGAATAATACTAAGAGAGGGGGTTAATCAGTCTTTACAAATCAATAATTTTTTCATTTCCATAATCACATTTATATACCCTACTTCAGTGAAGGGAACTCGTGTGTGTACACAACTATTCTTAAGGAAACCAGTGTATATCGAGTGAACTTATGATTCAGTTAATTCATCATATGTTGATATTTAATCAATGCACCAATACTTTATTAAACATTAAACAGTAACCATTTGCAGTAATAACATAATAAACCATCACACATAAGGAACAAACATGAACACCAAGATTTAAGGTGGAAACCCAATGCAGGAGAAAAACCACCTGTCGTTGTTGTCTTTGTCTTCTTTTAATATAGAGAATAATCTATTTACAATATTGTACTGGGGCAGATTCATACTAGTACACAGGCACCCACCTAAAGAAGGCTACAACCTTCTTTCATTCTCCATCTTCTTCTATAAGGGAGCTACACCCCCTAGCTCTTGTACTAGCTGATATGTTTACTAGTACGTAGGCGTCGGCCTACAGAAGGCTATGACCTTCACTCGTTTTGTAGTTGCTACTAGAAAGGAGCTCCAACCCTTGATCAAATCACCAACCACTACTGTCAAGAAGCTTCGACTTCCTTACTCAAGGCTCCAACCCTCTGTATCCTCCAGGGACCACGTTTCATTAATTTTCAGACTAGATACTCTTGGTACACAACAACACACTATGAAGGCCATGTTTCATCAAATTTTCACACTGGACCCATCAGTGACATTAAAGCTCAAAAATCAATCACCACTACAATACATCCAACAAATACATCTGCATTAGCCAATCATTGAAACTCAATCATCAATATCCGATATAGCTGAAACCCAATCATCAATATTTGAATCAACCATAACTAAATCAATCAATCACTGAAACCTTTGACATACTGAATCACTGAACCTCTGACACAACCGAACCAACCATTCATTAAAACTTAATCAAATTCAACCAATCAACTAGAATAGATAGATCATTATAACTAGTACACATATCTGAACCCAGAACACTCCATCAACAATCAAAACCAATTGTAACCTTAAAAGTCATGTGTCATAACGTATATGCTCCTTTAATGAAGCCAACTTGCATGTATATGCTACTTCCTTTAGCCTAACCTGTGTATACCTCTAAATATACTGAATCATAAAACCTCTGAACCACAAACTATAAAAATTAGTGACATTCTGGAGATCTACTACCATATTACAGAATTCTAAACAGATAGCAACAAGGATCACCTTTCTTTCTCAATCAATCAATCAACCAAACTCAATCTCCATATACAATCAATTTTACTTTCAGAACTAATGAGGACATCATTGAAAAACAATAGTAAAAAAACAACCCTAATCAGATAGATTAGTCATCTCTGAACAACAAATTTTTCTTTTGCATACGCTACTTGGAAGACCCAACCAACGTGTATATGCACCTTCACCAAAGTGAACCAACGTATGGATTCACAAATACTTACTTATTAACTTCGCAACTATTCCAGACTTCAGTCATACCCAAATAATAACATATAAAGGATAAAATATTTGTTAGCACTCAGACCTACCCTATCCATTATCATATCACTTAAAGATAGTTCATTATGATCCTGATCCATCATTAGATCTCACCCATCATTAAACAATTAGGTGCATACTTAGTCCAAATCTAGCAAAACATCAAAACTCCATAATATGCATAATTGATTTTGATCTAACACTTCATAAGATATTCATTTCTTGTGCACTTAGCGTTTTGATCTTCTCCTCCTTATATAGTCTTAGACTTTTTTATGACAAGGCCATTGAGTTCTTAGATGACAATTAAGAATGAAGAGTCTTACAGGGAAAGAAGAAAGCCACATTAGTTAGGATGGTGACAGCTATGCAAGCCAAGCATAGTCATAGGAAAGGATGTGTGATATTTGTAGTACATATCTCTAGTGAAAAAGGTAAGGAAGTTGAGGATGCAAATGTTTTGAGGAGGTAGCTAGTTCTACAATAGTTTCAGGATGCATTTCTTGTAGAAATTTCATAGTTTCCATCTCACAAGGAAGTAGAATTTTCTATTGAGTTCGTATCAGGAGTAGCTCCACCATCAAAAGCACCTTATAGGATCTGCACACCTGGTTGCTAGAGTTAAAGTTGCAGTTGAAAGAGATGCTTGACAAAGGGTACATTAGGCCATGTGTATCACCTTCGAGTGCATCGGTATTGTTTGTGAAGAAGGATGGTACTATTAGGCTATACATTGACTCCAAAAAATTGAACAAAGTAACCATCAAGAACGTGTATATGTTGCCAAGGATTGATGACTTGTTTGATCAGCTGAAAGGAGCAACAACGTTCTTGAAGTTTTATCTGATATCCAGATATCATCAGGTACACATTAAATAGGAGAAAAATTACAAGATAGATTTTCGGACCGGGCATGGGCATTATGAGTTTCTTGTAGTTCCATTCAGTTTGAAAAATTCTCTGGCTACTTTTATGTGTTTGATGAATAGTGTGGTGTGTCCCTATTTGGACAAGTTTTTTATTTTGTTCATTAATGACATATTGTTATATTTTAAAAATGAGGAAGAGCATGTCGAGCATTTAGCAGTAGTGTTAAGGTTGTTGAGATAGAATCAGTTGTATGCTAAGCTCAGCAAGTGTAGTCTCTTTCACACTGAGGTACATTACTTTGGACATGTTGTCTCCAAGGACGGAATATTAGTGGATGTAGAAAATTTAAGAGATATCATGGAGTCAACAATTCCTAGAAATGTAGATGAGGTGAGATCCTTCATGGGATTGGAAAGCTAGTACAGGAGCTTCATCAGGAAATTCTCATAGATTTCTTATCCTATTACATCTTTGCAGAGGAAAGGTAAGAAGTTTGAATGGACAAGGGAGTGTGAGGTAAGTTTTGAGAAACTTAAGAAGTTATTAACACATGCTCTAATGTTAAAGATCGCGATCCAGACAAAGCATTTGTAGCATGTGCAAATTGTTGCAAGAGGGGACTTGGTGGAGTCCTTATCCAAGAAGGACAGGTAGTGTGCTAGGAGTCATGGAAACCAAATTAGAAAGAGAATAACTATCCGACGCATGATCTTGAGCTAGCAGTGATCATATATGCGTTGAAGATGTGGAGGCATTATCTTCATGGTAGGATGTTTGTATTGATGAGTGAGTGCAGTGGATTGAGGTATCTATTTGATCAGCCGAATATAAACACCACGAAAGCTAGATGGTCGGACACAATCAGTGATTTTGATTTTGATATCAGATACATCAAAAGAAAGAAGAATAAGGTCACAAATGATCTTAGCAGGCAGATACAGGTAAATCATATAGAAGCTACGAGTTCCTATGGGACATATCTACAGGATATGATCTTACAAGTAGGTCAACAAGATGTCAGGTACATGGAGCTTAGGCACAGGTTACAGTAGAATATAGGTACAGGTACAGGTAGTGGTAGAGGTATAAGAACAAGTGAAGGCATACAAGATGTGGCTATTGTCTTATGGTAGATGGATTGATCATATTTAGAGACATGATATATGTGATAGACCACAGTGATCTCAAGAAGGTGAGCTTCAGGGGGTTTCATGCAAAACCATATTCAAGTCACCTAGGCTATCTGAAGACATTAACCGTAGTGAAGAAGTTTTATTGTTGGCCGAATCTATAGAAGGATGTAGCAGGGTTTATGGCTAGGTGCTTGGATTATCAGCAGGTGAAGACAAAGGGTAAGCATCCAGGTGGACTACTACACTCGATTGCAATTCTAGAATGGAAATGGGAGGTCATTTCCATGGACTTTATCACAACTTTCTTGAGGATAGTGAGACAACATGATTCCATCATGGTTGTGGTGGATAGGTTGACGAAGGTTGTGCACTTAATTTTAGTGAAGTCTGCATTCTCAACTAGAAATGTAGCATAGGTTTTCATTAGAGATGTGGTTAAGTTGCACGGTGTTCCGAAGAAGATTGTATATGACAGAGATGCTAAGTTCACTTTCAATTTTTATAAGGAGTTGTTTATATTATTAGGGACAGAGTTGGGCTTCAGTACAACTTATATCCATAGACTAAAATAAAGACAAAAAGGGTCAACATAATATTGGAGGACATGTTGAGGATGTATGTGATGCATCCACAATGGAAGTGGGAGGAGTATCCTCCACTACTAGAGTTTTCTTACAACAGTGGGTATAAGGAATCCTTAAGGATGAGTATGTTTGAGGCATTGTATGGGTGGAGTTGCAATACTCCCATCAGGTGGAGTGATCTAGTGAAGAGGATGTTGATTGGACTAGGCATGTTAGTAGACATGGAGCAGGAAATGCAGGTAATCAAGAAGAATCTAAAGGCAACACAAGATAAGCAGAAGAGTTATGAAGATTGGATTAGGGTGTTCAATCAGTTTTAGGTGGGGAATAGGTGTACTTATGCATCAAATCAAAGAAGAGCCCCTTGTGGATTAGTTCATGTGCCAAGCTGGCACCATATTTTTGTGGACCTTTCGAGATTCTTGAGATGATCAGACCAATAGCCTATTGAATTGCATTGCCTCCGGGGGTGAAATTCCATGGTGTTTTCCATGTGTAATTGCTTAAGAGGTATGTTAAAGATGTTGATCATGTGATTGACTGGTCTGTATTGCAGGTGGAGCCAGAAGGAGAATTCTACCCAGAACCACAATGTATATTACAAAGAAATATTCTCAAGCTCTGGAAACGAGAAATTGAGCAGGTTAAAGTGCAGTGGAAGAACTTTGGGCCCAATTAAGCTACATAGGAGATGGAGGATCAGATGTGGGATATGTATCCTTCATTGTTTACTAATTGAGGCAAAGAAGTTTTGGTATGATGTTTGGTATATGTTTTGGCATATGTTTGGGTGATGTTTTGATATATGTACATATGTATATGGATGTAAATACCACCATGAGCTATGTTATAAATCTCCAATAAGAGGTATGGGTATCATGTCATTATAATTGTCATGTTGTCATTCTTGTGTGCTTTTCAGCGGAGTGATCATTGTAAATATTGCATCAAGCTATATTATAAAGGTCATGAACAATATGTTTTCTTTTCTATGGTTTTGCTGAGGTATAGGTGTGGTTGAACACCGAGGACAATGTCCCCCAAGGGGGAGGGTTCTGTAAAAACCTTGGTGAAAATTCCATGTAAAAAAATTTAATAAAGAGAAAAATAATAACCACAGTTGATGGGACACTTATTCCAAGTTGAATGTTGGGAAAACATCGTAGTGTGGGTGTTCATTGGTTTATTGTGGGCAAGGAAGTTGGCAAAGGCAATGACTAAGGCTTTGGAAAGGAAAAATGGCATTTTTGGCACATTTATTTATTAAAATAAAGGAAATTAGGAGAAAAGGAAGGTGAAAGGTCACAAGTTGCATGTGAGGAGGAAAATGAAGGTAAATAATGGAAAATGAAGAAAATAGAGGCCTAATTGACAAAAAGGCTTCCAAGGATCATTTTATAACCTTTTTTTAGTTTAGTTTTGGAGCTCTCTCATTATTCTCTTTCTCTCACTCTTGGAGACTTAGAGTTTTCTTGGAGCACTTTGGCATTGGAGCAAGAAAGACAAAGAATGAAAGAGGAAGGAAGGAGCAAGCAATGAAGAGCAGGATCAAGCAGCTACAATAAGATTCTTTGCATGTAACAATTTGAATGTGTGTTTTCCTTGCTAGATTTGGCATGCATGGTATTGCATGTGGTTCTTTTGCTGTTATGGCATGCGTTTTTCCAAGTGTGATATTGTTTTCATCCTAGCCTTGCTATTTCCAGATAGCCATGGTGTGATGAGGCTCTCATGTTTTGGTTGAGCTGGATTGTTGGATGGATTCAAAGTTGAGTGAGGTGGATCTCTGAATAATAGAACACATGGCCTAATAACCCCTGAATCAGATTGTGGGTTGCGGTAAAGCCAAATTTTGTGTTGCCCTTTATTAGGCCTAGGAATCCTTGCCAGTAAATGGCGGGATATATGGTAAATCATAGAGGGTGGTGTCTCAGTTTAGGGCCTAATGATCTATGGATCAGACAATGGATTGCGATAAAGCTTGAGAGACTAAGAGACAATAAAATTCCTCACGGTGTAGGTGGAGATCATGGTGAAGCGTGTTATTACATGTTTATTGTGCTGGCCGAGTGATTTGAGATGGATTACGATAAACTTGGTTTCTATTGATGAGGGTGAGGTGGTTTAGCCTCGGGATGCCCTGGTTGGTTCTTTTGGTTTGCGTCCCACATTCATGCTTGGAATATGGCAGAGGGGTGAATGGCTAAAGAGAGAATTGGCTCAACCATTCTATGGTTGAGTGGAATGTGGTAGTCCCATCTCGGGTTGGATTCTACATTCATTAATAAGAGATTCTCTCCTTGATATCTCATGTATAAATGTATTGGTTTATATGTGGAATTTATGGCTGATGTATCCTTGATGTTTATGTTGTTATATGTCGGATATAAGCATGTATTATGACAGTGATTGTGTATGGCTCTCCTCATGTTTTGATTTGTAAATGAATGAACAATGTATCTATGACCTAATAGATGATAATGTAGTTAATGATATAATGAAACAATTCATAGAAATTCTCAAATAAACATGAGACCCCTATGCTCTAATTTGTTGTTTACTCTTGTAGATTACATATTTGTGAAGAGGTATAGTCAAGCCCTTGTTCAAGTAATTGCATTTGTATCATCATTCCATTGTTATCTTTATGTCTTGAAGGTGTCATTTAGTTCTGGGCAGTGACTTGGGATCTGGGATTGAAAACGTGGCTCAAATCCTGAGGATGCAACCACAACAATGGGTAGAAAAGTCTGTGGACACTGGCATACCATGTTGTGGGATCATCCAGAGCCCTTTGGATGCATGCATGCCCATATCAAGGGAGTGTCCGAGAGTTTAATGGTCTAAAATCTTAGTTGGTCTCAGGGGCTTGCTACTTGAGTGGTTGGGATGGCTCTTAGGAGTTCTGTTGCTGATGTGGAAGGTCTTTGTAGTGTGTTTATGTCGATTCCACTTCCTTAAGGTCAACTAGGAGGTTGAATCCCACATATTAGCCTCTGGTCACATGTTTACCTAGTTGGTCGGTCACTTGGGTAGATGTGGGAGGAGGGTGTTACACCTTCTACTAGGTTGTTCCTTCTCTATTTCAACACCTTCATCTCGCTCCCCTCACTCACTATCTTATTCCTCTTCCTAAGTTGGTATTCTTGCACCGACCAACAACCTTCCACATTTACTCCCTTGGTATTCCAGCGAATCAACAATAATCAACTTAATCAACCCATGATTGGTCACACATGTTTTTGAGTATTTAACAAGTTGAACAACATCATCCATGTGTTGTAATGATTTCAAAAGATAGTAGGATCATGTTGATTAATTTATTGTTACGCAGGTGTGCCAACAACTGGAAATGGTAATTAAATATAACCCCAAAGCATCCTTCATAGGTAATAAACTTTTTGATTGAATTAAGGTACATCTTCCTAGGGATGTGGAAGGGAACTTCTATCCACTCCTCTCCCTTTCTACCTTATATCCTCACCTTCCTATAAAATTGTAGCTTTGGCCATTGTAACTATAATTTTCCTACTAAACTAGCACGATCCTGTCTAAGGTAGGGTTGTTAATCTGGTAATAACATCCGCTATAACAACAATTTGTACACCCCTTACCACCAAATCTTGTGCATTCAAATTTTGTGCAAACTATATATAGAAATTTTCTCATTAAACCCTTGCAACCTATTAAAACATGCCAACCATCCTAAAACTTGGAATATCCCATGAGCTTTTGGATAATCTGTTAAGGCATCAATAGAGTTTGGTTCATGTTGGACCACTGCTCCATCCATGGCTTTTGACTGTCAAAGAGACTATTACAGGTGCAAAAATTGTTCATGCAAATGATTGGTTGAAGGATAATGTTGAGTTCACCAGAATTGGCAAGTTTTAGTTATAGTTTGAGATATGGCAGGGTATAAGTCAAACTTTCATGTCATAATTGGGAAGTGGTATGGATGATTTAGAGGGACTTCAAAATAGTCATATCAAATTTTATTGGAGTAATGGTAGTAGGATGATAAAATAAGTCATGAATATATGATTTGATTGTCACGTGTCAAATCAAGGAAGTGATGGTGCATCATATAATAGTACTATAAAAATCCACCTCCAACTTGGAAATGATGGTCATCCTCAGCCAATTTAACAGAAGAGTCATGTCATCCTAAATTACAGCAATGTGAGTTAATGAAAGAAGTTTACTTGTTGTAGACTTACCAATCATGTCGACATGGTGATTGTGAGGGTAGTGTTGACTCTGCTCAAAACGTGTGGCAGTGAATTTGTGGCAATTGCCTTTAATGAAGTATATTAATGTGGACTATTTATGAAGTCTATTTATGACAACATAAATAATTTGTGTGTCGAAAAAATCCATTTTAACAACACAAAACCACATGCGACAATCATGATCTTGTTAAGAATAATAGGTACATGTGGTGTGTAACAACCCTGGGTCAAAAAAAGGTCGACGGAGGTGGCTGGTTGGTAAAGTCGGACTCGTAAAGACGGTCAGGTCTTGTGCTCAAACCTGAGCGAGGGCGTTGACTAGTCGCGGG
>APFE031041176.1:60674-96024 GCA_000404065.3 Pinus taeda
AAGTGAGGAAATCCTATCCTTGTGTTCATTTGATATGTATACCCCCCCATGATTATTTTCAAATGCTGCTATGTCAGCTTCGATCTGCCTCAGGGATTGATCATCCAAGATTCTTTTATTGTGTGCCCAAATTTTGGACAACTTCTTCAGCTCCAAGAGATTGTGCATGAAACCGTTTATAATGTTCCCCCCAGCCGGGGTTGGACATCCAAAATTCTGTGACCATATGAATGTAAGGGGATTCCTTTAGCCAAGCTGAGCATAATTTATATGGACCTTTGGGTTTAGCCCGACCCCCATCTATTTCCATGTATATTGGTAGGTGATCGGAGATACCTCCCGATCCCACCCATTGTCTGATATTGTAGCCATATTCCAATAGATTCTCCTTGACTAGAAAATGATCTAGTCTGTGAGCCAGGCTATCATCCCCTATCCTATTGTTCCTCCAGGTTGCTTACATCTTTGCAGAGGGGATGTCTATCAGATGGTGGGATTCCAAAGTAGTTTCAAAGTATTCCGAAAGAGGATCTCTTTGTGCTTGATGACCCTAGGATTTAGAGTGGCCGATTGAGAAGTTAAGATCTCCACCCAAAATGATATTGTCCATTTCTAAAATGTCAGATCCCAGTAATTTTTCCCAGAAATCGGGCCTGTGGTGACATGGTCCATAAATTTTGAAGATTCAAAAATCCATACCCAGATTTGTTGAGTGTATATCTGATCTGATGTTCCCAGACCCTCCCCAACAGTTGATTAGTTTTATGGAGTGGGAATTGTATCCCATTGCTATACCACTAGATTTGCCATGGGCATCAAGACAAGTAAACACCCATCCAGGTAGCATTGTTCCAAGGGTGTGAGATATGGCATTAGTAGGTCCAAGAGTTTCCTGTAAAAATATGATATCTAAAGGGTCAACCGCAAGTAACCGGTGAAGTGCTAATTTTTTATCAGGCCTAGCTAGCCCTCTACAGTTAGATGAAACAATATTCATGTTGTGGGGGGGGGGGGGGGGGCTATGGGGGCATCTCTTACTCTAAGTACCCCAAGGATGGTAACCTGTCTTCCGAATGCAATTTAATCTCTAGCTAGGCTTTGTGCTTTCATAAGAGAGGAAGGTCGACCACGCGGGATCTTAAGCGGAAGATGGGAGGGGATGAGGTTAAGCCCGACGTGGTCTGATGCCTGACACTTAGTCTTAGATCAGGTCAGATACCCAGTGGAGGGGAGACCAGAGACAAATGCAGGTGGAGGAAGCGAAAGTGATGTAGAAAGGGTGGGGGAGAAAGAGGAAAGGGGGGAACCAAGAGGGCAGGACAAAGGGATAGAGGACGAGGGGAGGGCAACTAATCCCAAACCAATGCCAGGGGCTGAAATAATAAAATCAACAATAGAAGAGCTTAAATGTGAGGAAACAGATGTGGAAATGCGCTTACCTGAAGTGTTCGCATCCCCGGAAGCTGCCTTGGATCTAGTGTGTGGAGGAGAAGGTGTATATGGGGAGGCCTGCCTCGCTTTTTCAGGATAGGCTGTGAGGGGGTCGCTTCCTTGGCTAAAGGTTTCTCCTGGACTTCTCAATCGGCATGTTGGGGCTGTTCCTCATGCTTCAACGATACATGAACCGATGGTTCCTGTCCAGGTGCCTTCCTATTTGCTTGCCCATTGAGAGGGTAGTCCTTGAATAAATGCCCAACTTTGTGGCATCTCTTGCACCTAAAAGGGACTTCCTCGTAGTCAAGAGTCTATCTCCTCGTGGAATTCCTCCACTGAATGTTGATATGCTCCAAAAGACCGTCCGTAGTATCCATATGCACCAATATCCTTGCATATGCCATACACCCAGTGGTCTGGTAGGATTTATCAAATGTCAAGAAGGTACCTAGGGCATTTCCAATGTGCCTAAAAACATCCTCTGTCGAGAAATGTAACGGTAAACTAGGGAGGCAAACACAGAGGGGGCTAGCATCCACCTGTTCTTATTCTGGATCGAACATGGGAGTCCATATTTGTAGAAGAACCGATGCCTGATCAATATGCCATATCGTGGAGAGAACCCAATTGGTGTGTTCCAACATGTCAAAACGTAGACCAAACCATCCTTTTACAAAGGTCTGTACGAAGGGAGGGTCATTCCGGTGATGGCCCCAAACCTCAAATGCCCATTGTTGTGGCCTCTCTACGCTATAATGTCTGCCTCAGACTCAACCCACTAAAACCTTCTCAACTATATCCATGGAGTTGAGCAGCTGCGTGTCCTTGGTCAGTTTGAGGAAGACCTCGCATACTTTTATCTTGAGGCACTTCTTCTTCCTAGATGCCCTTGTTCTCTCTGCTTCGGGGTGCTCTGATTCGGTGTGCTGCTACGCTACTCTCAAGTGTGGGGGAACCCTAGATCTAGGCGAAGCCATCAATGGCACAAAGAAAAAAATGTCGGAAATGGGAGAAATGCCTGTGAGGTAACCTAATGGAGGAGCGGACGAGGTCGGCGGAGCGATTGGGGCGGACACAGTAGTTTTTGAAGCCGAGAGGTGGTCCACCGAAGGGTTGCTTGAATAAGTCAATTGCGGATTCGAAACCAGGACCTCTGAGAGGGCTTGATTGCTAGGGTTTGGTGGGATGTCCACGAAACTGAGCGAGGAAGGCGATAAGGGCTGGGAGTTGAGGTCTGGCAGAGACGGGGCATCTTTCGGGAGGGTTACAGAGGAGACCTTGGTGCCGGAGATGGAGGGAAAAGCGTTGACGACTTCGGAAAGTTCACTGTCGAAGGAAAAAAAAAAACAATCGGAGAAGAATGTGGTTGTGTCTAGATAGGCATGTCCTCCAACGGATCCGCCAAATAATCTATTAATTCTTCCATATCTGTCACAATCGATTTGCGCCAGCTGCCTGCAGGGGTGATGGGGCTCCTGTAGCTATAACTATAACGACGATTCAAAGAAAAGATGCGTTGATTGCCAACAAGTTGGTTTTTAGTCACCACTTTGTCTAATTGTTCCCCAAAGGGTTTTCACCATTAGACATTTTTATTTTATTTATTTATTTATTTTAAGAATGAATTAAATGATTGGTAGCACACAAAGATTTCCCTTTGCCCCAATAACTTCAAGGTTTGAATTTGAGATAATGTTAATAAATGAATTCTTAGAAGTTGGCTTATGGTACAACTTAATATGGTGTCCACTGGCAAGCAAAGATGTTTGCGACCCATTAATGGTTTTTAGTCTTACAGTCCCATTGTCAAATACTACATCCACTTTGTAAGGGCCTAGCCACCTAGTATAGAATTTTCCTTTAAAATTTTTAAATCTAGAATCATATAGTAGATCCCAATTACCTTTTCGAAACACCTTCTTTTAATAAATATGTCATGCCATTTGGCACGTTGTTGTTGGATAATATTTGTACATTGCATATCATCCAAACATTTCTCCTTGCTCATTCAACTGATCTAAGTGGTATTTTCGTGTTTTAATCAGATCTAGATTCACCTACAAAGAAAGTTTGAGTGTCTTTATTTCAAATTCAATGGGAAAGGCAATAATCTTACCATACACAAGTTCATAAGGATAAAATCCTATGGTATTCGGCCAAGTAGTTTTATAAGCCCATAACACCTCAAGAAGTCTTTCAGCGCAATCTTGACGGTGGCCTACCACAATTTTTGTAAGAATTGCTTCGAGCACTTTATTAGTACTTTCCATTTACCCATCATCATGTGGATGGTAAGGTGAAGCAACTCGGAGATGAATCATATATTTCTTGACAAGTTTTTATATGAGTTGAGAAGTAAATTGTGTTCCTCCTTCCGTAACTATCTCCTTTGGAACTCCATACGGAACAACAATATCTTCAAATAGAAAATCTAAAATAGCTTGTTCAGTAGCCTTGTTAAGTGCCTTAGCTTCAATCCACTTTTTGAAATATTCCATGCATACCAAAACGTAAGACTTATACAAAATGGGGGATTGATTGGTCCTACAAAATCTGAGTCCCATCTCTCAAAAGGATCCATCACCAATTGAGATTGTAATGACATTTCATATGATCAAACAAGTTGGCCCTTCCTCTAGTAGCTATCACATCCTTGTACATACTTCCTCGCATCCTGGAATGTGGTAGGCCAAAAATAACATATCTTAAGTGCTTTATGACATGTTCTCTTATTCAAAAAGTAACCTCCACAAGGCTCGCCATGAGAAGCCTATAAAATGTCATGGATCTCATCTTCTCTCACACACCTTCTGATTTGATGATATGAGTTGGTGTGGAAGAGATATCCAACCAAAAATATTAGGCACTTTGTTAAATGACCTTTCAAACTTTCTACCTAGGAGAAAGGTGATAAAAAACCTTTCTTGCAACAAGGTAGTTAGCGATATCTACATACGAAGGTGAGTAAGTGGAAACTGCAAAAAGCTATTCATTTAGAAAAGAATCCTCACTAGGCAGATTATCATCATTGTCAAGTAATCTATAAAGGAAATTAGTAACAACATTATCCGTTATTGGCCTATCTATAATGGTGATATCAAATTCTTGTAGTAACAACAGCCACTTAGTAACCATAGCATTAATGATTGGTTTGTTCATTAAATACCAAATAGAAAAATGATCAATATGCATAAAAGTTTGAGAGTCGGTGATATAATGCCTAAATTTATTAATAACATGTATAACAATAAGAAATTATTTCTTTGTTACTATATAATGTATTTATGTAGGAGTTAGATTCTTATTGATATAGTATATGGCATAAGGTTTATTCTTTCTCGTTGTCAAAGCGCAACCCCAATGGCTATATCATAGGTATCCATGGAGATGTGGAACGACAAGGTCCAATTTGGTCCTTGCAAGATAGGAATTGTTGTTACACACTTATTTAGCTTTTCAAAAACATTTGCACTTTTCAGTCCATATATATTATTTATCTTTCATTAATAGGGCAAACAATGGAAATGCAATCCTAGCAAAATTTTCTATGAAGCACTTATAATAACCAACATAACCTAAAAAGCTATGTACCTCTTTTGCATCTTAAGAGTAGGCAATTTTAAATTACCTCAATTTTTGTTGGATTGACCTATATACTTGCAACAAAGAAATAGTGTCCTAACATGATTCCCTCATTCATCATCATATGACACTTTTCAATGCTGAGAGAGAGATGGGTCTGTATACAACACTCAAGTACTTTTTCAAGATTATTTAAAGTTTCATCACACTCATCACCATCAGGTGTAAATTCATATATAAATATTTCCATACCAAAGAAAGCACTAATTAGAGAGTGGATGAGAGGCATATGAGGCTAGTTATTTATGTATCATGATAGGGCTACTAGATGGCAGGCTAAAGTTTACCCACTTTTCAGTGGTAACATTTGGCTCCAAATCGGGGATATGTGCTCATCATTGAGCACATGATCCATGCGCTAAACAAAGAGTGCGTGAGAATCTTTTCAGTGCTGAGAGAGAGATGGGTCTGTATACAACACTCAAGTACTTTTTCAAGATTATTTAAAGTTTCATCACACTCATCACCATCAGGTGTAAATTCATATATAAATATTTCCATACCAAAGAAAGCACTAATTAGAGAGTAGATGAGAGGCATATGAGGCTAGTTATTTATGTATCATGATAGGGCTACTAGATGGCAGGCTAAAGTTTACCCACTTTTCAGTGGTAACATTTGGCTCCAAATCGGGGATATGTGCTCATCATTGAGCACATGATCCATGCGCTAAACAAAGAGTGCGTGAGAATCTGTTCATAATGCTAGACCCACCAACATTTAGGGGGTCTCCCTGATATGAAGTCCTAATTAGACCTCACACCATTTGGTGTAGGAGCCCCATCTAGAATACACCCCTGTTGTCAAAGAAGTGGGCCTTAATGATTTGCCTTGGCTCTAATTAATTCATAGAGTGGTGCACTTATGGATTTGGTGGAACAAGTGAGTGACTAGAAGGTCAAGTGCATTGCATGAAGGGTTCTAACACATCGGAGGGAAAGGAAGTGAACCCCTTCAAATCCTGTAATAATACACAACTAACAAGAACACATGAGCATAAGACATCACAAGCTATCCTGCGGAATATTCCCCAAGTTAACCATGGTGAAACTAAAAAACAACACACATTCAACAAGATTCATACTAATGTAAACGAAATAACTTACATTTCAAATATAACAAGAATAATCCTACTACATTCACAACATATGCATGAAAACATGCCGGCTCTAAGCTTTTATTAAAGTGAAATTTCCAATCATACATATGCCATTGACAGATCACTAGCCCCAATAGTGGAACATGAAGTCAACACCTGCTCCTCCAAAGAAACATGCTCCTTCTATGCTACGAAGAAGCCAAGGCTTTAAACAAACTCCCAAGCTCCTGATTCTAAGCCTAAGCCTAGCCAAAATCTTAGCTCCCAAAAGCCCTTTACATGAGTTATGAGGGTATATTTATAAAAAGAGGGGGTGACTCTTCAACTCCCCTTTGTGACTCTTGGACTTCCCTCACGACTCTTCAACTTCTTTACAATATGACTCTTCAACTACATTATGACTCTTCACATTCCACAATTGACACTAGGAACTTTACTTACAAATTAATTTCAAAATAATATTATAATACACCCATACCCATATAAGAAAAATCTGGGTAGAGCTAACTAGACAACCTAATAAGACAAAACAATTAAGCTTGAGTTTGGGAAAACTACAGCTCAACAACTTCCACTTGATGTCTTTCGGTCACGTAACAGTGCCATGATTGGTACTGTGTGATGACATCCCCAAATTGTGCGATGGTGTCTAGTTGGAAAAGAACTCTAGCCTCCATGGAATCCAAGTACAATGATTTGGAACCAGTTTGAACTTCCTTCTAGAGCAGGAACGACATTGTTTTCACTTAGACAGGACCACCAATGTAGTTGTGCACGTTCTATATGTTCACCTCCAAATCTTCCTTAGTGGCAATCTGTCCAAGTTGCTTCAAGTATTCTTCAATCTCCTGCCTGACTTGGTTCCTGCATTTGGCTTTAGTGAGTGAGTCAACTGATGGGATCTTGTGGGACTTCACCAAGAAATCTAGATTGCTGTATAACTGTGCATATGAGGTCTGGATGTTACCAATGAATGAGGCAAGTTGTTTGTTGTTTTGGATAAGCATTTGAACTCTTGTTTTCTCCAACTCTGTATATTGCTTTGCTTTCTTACCCAAGTCAAGCGGTGCCCCTTTGATCACATTGACCATTCATGCACAACAATGACAACAACCTGTACATTCCTAAGAGTTTTGATAAAGTCTTTACATCTCTAAAGCAAGCCATGTAAGTGGACAGCTGCTTTATGCACAAGGATGAGCTCTTCATAAAGATTCTACATGGTCTCTCCCAAAGTCGATACTTCACCAAGTATTACTGCCTTTATCTCTTCGAGATTGACCTTTGCGGGGATTGTGTTCTTGATCTCTGAACGAAGCTGTTTAAGTTCTTTCTTGACATCATGCAAGTTCTTTTCCATTTTCTTGTTCTCAGTCGTCAAATACTCATTGTTTGACTTTATTGCACTTGCAAAGGCCAAATTGGTTGCGACAATGGAATTTGGATTTCTGATGGTGTTGATCACAATCACTCTTTATCTCATAAAAGAAAAAGATGTGATGTCATCCAAAAAATGTTTTCTCCATCCAGAATCCATTGTACGACAAATTGCACGTGTCCATAACTATATCATCATCAAGAGAAACAATTTCCCCTTCCTCGCTTGGAGCTAACTCTGCTGCTGAAGGTGGTGGAGACTGAACGGTTATCTATTGTGTGCTCAGCATTAGGTTGACATCTTCATTCCACGACTTTGGTTTTGTCTCCATGTCTTGATCTCAATCAACTCTTCAATCTATTAAGAAGGCTCCTTGTCCTACATCTATTTGCTTTCCTCTTCTAACTATCAATTTTGTTCTTGTTCTTCAGCCTGTCTTTCTATTGTTGTTTCTTGTGCTATTGCTTCTAATTTTTGTATTTCTTCTTCTTCTTCCTTCCTCCTCTTCTCTTGTTCTTCCATCTGCTTTCATTCTGCTTCCTGCATCCTTTATTTCCTCTTTTGCTTTGCTGCTATAGTTGATTTCATAATAATTGTATCTTCTTTCATCTTGTGACTTCGCTCTCCCCCTAGGCTACATGAAACCTTCCTCTTGCCCTTCTTGTGCATTGGGTTGCATGCTTATGCTGGTGTTGCCTCTATAGAAGCTTCCTTCAACAAAGTAATCTACAATGTACTTGCAAATCTGATTAGCTCACATGACTTGGAGGCATTATAACAATTCTTCCATCCTTCCTCCTTAGGACAGTGGAATGTCTCTCTTAGCCACTGAAAATGGATTCTCGCACAGTGGTGTTTACAAATCTCCCTTAGATCGTATAGATTAAAGTCTATAGTACCAAATGCAAATTTCTCTATCACCTTCCCTTCAGTATCCATGACTTTTAGGTTCTTGATCTGGTAAAATCCAATTTGCAAAGGAAGCACTGGCCAAGGTGCTTTCTTCTTCCTATGCAGAGCTGTTGATAGCTGTGTGGAGAAATGATATGAAACTTCTTGCATGATGAAATTATCGGTGGCATACCTTGGAAAAATATGTGGTGACTTATGTCCGCCAAACATTCTAAGGAATATGCCATTCGGTGAGACAAACCAATCTACGATTTGCGATACTGCTTCCATTTCCCCATGCGACATGCAAGGTGGCTCTTCCCCAAAGATCATCTCGTAATGGAACGAGGAAGTGATTAGTCAGCTTCTTCATTACTCCTCTATGGATGCACTCTGAAAGCAGCTTACAATAAACATGTACAATAGATTCTTGTGGTGTCTGAGTCCAATTCATGCTAGGGAATGAATTGTGTGCACAGATTGCATCCAGTAAATATGGAGACATATAAAATCTAGCTTGCCCTCCCTTGGGAGGATTCATGGTGTTAACTACATGGACCTTCAATTGTCGAGCCAAAAAATATAACCAGTTGAATGGTCTTTCTTCACTCACAACTTCGTTCAGAAATAATGCCCACCCTTTAGGAAAGGTTTCGGTGCTCTGCTGACCGTAGATTCTGTAACATAGGATGATCAAAAATTGATAATCCCTCCTAAGAGATTTTTCCTTGTATGTGTTAGTGGATATCTGATGGAACTTTTTCGGCTCTTTCACCCAACCTTTGATAATATCCTTTGTGCTTAAATAGTTGTTAGTGGCATAGAAATATGAATCCATGAGTGATTATGGCTTGAGAAAATGATACATAAGATGATAATCTAGTGACAGAAAAGAAGCAAGCATTCGTCCGTTGGTACTGCTAAGAGTCATGGTCTTTGGATCTGTGTGAGATAGTATCTAGTTGATTTATTTTTGTATTATTAGTTTTCTTGTGCTAATAACAATTACATATTTATAAACATGTGCTTGCTTCTTGCTTTTTGTGCTGAGGTTTCCTTAGTTGTTGGTGCTTAATTTCCTTAAGTTAAAGAAGACACTCATGAGAAAAATAGCTTCAAAAATGAATAACGAACAACAAACATGTACAGTGCAACAAACCATCTAAGATACACATTAACATAATGTTTTGATGAAGGAGTTCACCCCTCCTAGGCTACATCTCCTTGGTCCAGCTTCCATGGCTTGGGCCTCTGTATTAGCTCAATGTGAAAAAAATGATGTTTACAAAAATCTATGGCTCCTCGTACCTATATCAATGTGTTCAAAAGGTACATATTAGCCAAGAACAATTCTTTCTGATCTCAATTTGGTCGAAAATTAAGCAAGTTATGTTTCATTCAATCTTTCCTAGAAATCCCCACTAAATCTGGAGAAACTACAGTTAAGTCCGCCAAAACTAGCAGTTTCCGCCTAATTTGGTGCGTCACCAAATCCACCGCCAACTTAATCAACTATTTAATTAAATGCTAAAAGAAATTAATTAAATTAAAACGTGATTAGCGCGCTAAGTGCCTACCCGTTGGCCCTTGGCCGCGTACTTCAGGTCGCATGGGGTGGGGGCTGGCCCGTAGTGCTAGCTCCCAACCCGCTATTGGAAAATAATGTGAGCTTAAATAAAATATCCTGGCAAACAATTTTAACAAACACGCCATTGGTTGAATGGTAAGGCATGGGTATTGGGAGGGGGAGTTCATGAGTTCAAACATGCACTTTGACCATCCCTAACACATTTTGCAATACATTATTACCATATGATATTTCAACGCAAATGTCATTGTATAATATACTTCGGATTTAATTTGAATAAATACATTATTACCATATGATATTTCAATGCAAATGTCATTGTATAATATACTTCGGATTTAATTTGAATATAGATTAAATATAAAAAATATATATATTATATTATGATATTTCAGTGCAAATGTCGTTGTGTAATATAGTTCGGATTTAATTTGAATATAGATCAATAATATTTAAAATATAATATAGATATAAGATATATGTTAAAAACTTTATAATATAAAATAAAATTATAATTATAATAATAATAATATTTAAAATGGCTGTGGGGGTTTGGTCTAGTGGCAAGCGAACGATTTGCTAAGTTGTTCGTGCAGCTATGCAGGTCACGAGTTCAAACCCCAAGAATACCCGAGGGATGTTCAAGGCGGCCTGGGCGGACCCTCCAAGAGGTTATAGAGGTAGCCGATGGGATTCGACCCTGTGTAACGTGAGTACGATACCACCGTCGTTGCCGATTCCTCTAAAATAATAATAATATTTAAAATAACTAAAAAAATTCAAATTCCACCTTACAACTAACTAGGCAATTTCACCTTCACATATTCAAATTGGTGAATCTGGAGGTGACACTTGTCACATCCCCATTGGACGAAAACTGAAGAAGATTCCCCTTGCTGACTAAACTACTGACTGGGTTGCTATGTCATCATTTTGTCCTATTCTGCAATATTTTTCGTTGTTTAGGAAACCAAACAATAAGTCTTTTCTCCTTCATCTGAACTCCGTTTTTGATGAAACGAATTGTGTTGCGACTGTCTTGACGATATGGACGCATTCATATAGTTTTCGAGCCAATATGAGAACTTTGATTTTTGAGCTAAATATTGAGCATCTGATCACCAACTAATAACATATGCCCATGGAAATGTTGGGTACCTGCATGCAACCTTATGAAGCCATAATTTTTGGACATTGACATGTACCTGTTGATTTTCCAAATTTTCTTTGAAGGTTATTTCTTAAAGGATTTCATTCACCTTCTGCCATGTAATATTTGATTCCTTTTCTATAAACGGTTGAGTGTCTGAATAAATAGGGAAGTAAATTGGTGTACCCTCAACTGCCTCCCTGACACTGCTTTCAGTGGTATCCTTTGAAGCAGTTCTCTTGGGTGACATGGTAACTATGATTGATGAAGAGAAGTGCTAAACACCTGCAATACTTGTGGGAGGCACATGCACTCACGACAAACATTAATTAGCTTCAACAAATCAACTTAAAAAACAATATCAAGCAACAACCACATGGATTGATGAGTAGGATTGTGCAATTCTAGATGTGAGGGAGAGAACCTGACTGAGGGAACTACGCATTTCGCAGTCTCAACAACGAATGATGCAGCTTGAGGTTGGGGACTGCACAATGTGTAGTCTAGCCTGGGTAAACTCATGAAGAGACTTCGCATTCCGCAGTCTCAATGGCCAAGGGATGGGCCCTAGCCCTCGTACTGCGTAGTGAATAGTTGGGCCAACCTGATACTGCGTAATGAACAATTGGGGCAACCTGATACTGCGTATTATGCAGTTTCAGAGGCCAAGTTGTCAGCCTAAGCCTTGGAATTGTGTAATTCTCATTTGGGAAAGGAAAAGTTTGACCAAAGGATGAGCAAATATGCCCGGTGAGGGTGTGGGAAACTAGCAGATCTAAGTGATAGTGAAAGTTTGAGTGCAAATCTGACTAAGTATGGATATATCAGTGAAAATCAAATGCAGAAAACCAACATGCAAAAGGAAAAATAAACATGCAGGAGGGTTGTTGAAACGATGACTTTCTAAAGGGAAAAAACAAAAAAATTGATGTGATACTTATAAAAGGTGAATGGCAGACCGAACCAACACTTGTACAAGCTATTATAAAGTAAAACACCAACAACCATTAAGAGAAACAAGCGAAATGACAAAAGGTGAGAGAAAAAGCGGCAATAGATGACAAAAGCAAAACTCACTTGGAAAAGCGATGCAAACTCCATCGAAGGCTCCTTGATCTACTTGGGAATGTTGGAGCTCCAAGATTGAATATGAAAATGATCTCTATAGGGATATCTTATATAGATTTAGTCTGATTAGGGTTTCTGACTGACAAGCTTAAATCAAGGAAAAAATGACACTTGGCGGAAATTTCCAAAAATAGTAACTGTGTCAACTTTGGGGAACTAATTATTATTCCCTATTTTCTAGGGATGTTTTTTTTTTTTTTTTGGGAAAAACTGAGCATGCACAATGTCAAAGGGGATTGTGCAGTTTCTGAGGACTGGGCTACTTTTCAGATTAGTGTATTGCACAGTTTCTGAGCTCAATGAAAGAATTGTGCAGTTTCTAAGCTTAGTGTTGGGCTAGCATCCAATACTGCGTAGTTCTCAAGCTGAAGGTTGAGTTGCCATTCCAGATTAAATAGTTTCCATCATCAAGGTTGGCTTGCCCTCCATGATTACGCAGTTTCTAGAGGCAACCCCAATAATGCTGCAAGGTTAAGGCATAAGGTTTAGATCAGAGTCAAAACAAGCAAACACAAGCACAACATAAAATATAAGTCTTGATCACAACATGAATACTTGACGATAGTGAAAGATTAGCTCCCGTGGACAGAAGGGACGCTCCAAAATCAAAGCATGGGAAAATTTTTGGAGGGTGGTTGTAGTAACTACAATAGAATCCCAACAATCCTTGGTGATCAAAGGCCTATTACCTATACCACTCTAAAGAAACTATCTATAATAAAAGGGGCAGGGTGCGGATTGTCAACTTGGAGTTGGAAAAAACAAAATCTAAAGTATCAAAATAACATGAAATAGTAACTTATTATGTCAAAAAAAATTGCATGAAAGAAAACAAGAAAGGATGAAAAATAACAAATGCAAGACATACAATCCTACTCCTACCTATATTTTTTTTTTTTTGACTGTAACGGTTAGTTTATTGAAGGGCGGCAAAACAGCTACTGCGTGCTTTTACAATGGGAAAAATCCTCATTTCCTTTTCTCTCTGAGTTCTAGCTACCCAGTGAGTCCATGGCATTCTTTATCACAGAGTCGCCTTTTGCTGAGAGGAAACGCTGAGTCTCTGCCTGAAGAAACTGATCATCATTACCGGAGCTTTTGTCTCGACTGATACCTATTACTTCTGGAAGATTGTTGAGTTTGACTTGCTTCAACTGCGACCGATGCCTCTGACCTGATTTTATGATTTCCTCATCCTGATTTTCGTAAAGCAGGCTCACATCTGGAGACCTGCTCATATTTCTTTTCCTTATAGCAGTGACTACATCTTGCGCAATACGAGTGATAGGGCTGCCTCCTGGAAGCTTGTGTCTGAAGAATGGCGTTCCATACAGAAATACAACAGTGGCGATAACCAATGTACGCAATTACTGTGACAGCCAAGAGAAGGCCAGTTAAGAGCGCAAAATACCAGAAATTAAAGGAGGAACTCTTCTTGGCCATTTCTGTCTTATCTTCCTCATCGAACTGGTCTGCACCAAATGCTTCCAAAGAGAGCTTGTTACTACCGGTCCCCAAGGATATCAAATACAAAGAGGAAAAAATTACACCAATCTGAGCAGGCGTTGCTTTGCTGCATATGCCATCACAATGTTCAGGTGGTCTCAGAGCTGACAGAGATACTGACAGCGTCAACAAGAGTTTCCAGCGGGGCATTCCGAATCTGAGTTGCTGCAACTTGAACTGGCATCTTCCATCTTTGATCTTCATTCTTAGCCTAACCTCCACTAACGATCTTGTTTGTCTGCGCATTTGATGGTTTGAAGTCTGTGATTTGAAACCCTTTTCTGCGCTAATGTGAATTTTGTATTTCCTTTTGAAGGCAGCGTTCGATGGAATCATTGGGAGAGGATTAGCCTGGAGCTCACCTGTACATCGCATTCCTCCAAAACAGATTATGTTGGCCAGCAAACAGAGGATCCAATGCGTCTTTTTATCCTTGGATGCCTGCTTTTGGAGCTTGGAGTAGCTGAGTCCTGGAAGGGCTGCAAAAGCCTGAAGGGAATCCGAGATGTCTGGATCAGAACCTGAACCCCAATACATCTGAAAACTTAGATTGCCTGGATGATATTAAGGGATGATGCAGAGGGATTCCTCCAGGTTAACTGAGAGGGTTCTTTGGCTTCTAGCGGAACCCAGGTTGGCTTTCGAATCAGCTTGGCCATTTAGCTGTCTCAATATGTGGAAAAAGGAGATTTTTCGAAACTTAGCTAGCATGAGCATGATTTTCTTGAGAATTCGGCCTAAGTGGATCTGCAGCTGGTTCGAGGAAGAGTTCATTGCTTGAATAATGAGCCGAGAATCTCCGAAGACCGTCAGAGATTGAATATTTCGATTGAGAGCCAGAGTCAGCCCCTGCCACAACGCTAGAGCCTCAGCTCTATTGTTGGATTCGATTCCCAGGCCCCAGTGATACCTGAGTAAAACAGAACCGTCAGGATTTAGTAGAACTCCACCTCCTCCCACAGCTCTTGGATTGCCTTTAGAGGCCTCGTCGAAGAATAGACAATGGTTTTCAAGTGTCGATCTCCACTTTAGAAATTCCTGTTCTTCCAGGCGAATTTGCCACCCAGCATGGCAAGTGGCTGGAGTAGTTGGGATGGGTTGATTGTTCGGAACAAAATTTTTCATCCACTGCTCCTCCTCATTATCCAGATTTGCTTCATTCCTTAAGGCTGGTTTAGCTTCCAATGTCTCTCCCAGGATAGCTTTAATTTTGGATATGATGTTGTTTGAAGTGTAGATTTCTCCTCTGAATATTCTATTATTCCTTTCTAGCCATAACTTCCAGCAGATGTATTTAGGGGTCCACATCCAGGCAGTCTTAAGAAGGTTTTTTTTTTTGAGACAGAATGATGAAAGCTTGGCCCATTCGTGAAGCAGGGTTGGCACATTTCTCGGTAGCTCAATCTTGTCCGCCCTTGAGCTTAGAACCCCCTTCCAGACTGCCTTGGCAAAGGGGCATAGCAACAACAGATGGTCAGTTGTTTCTTCCTCTGATATACATAAAGGGCATCTGGAAGGTCCTTCCATTCCCCGTTTTCTCAAGTTGTCTCCTGTGAGAATACTATTGTGAGCGAGCATCCAGCAGAAGAAGTCTATTTTTGGGAGAGAAGGAAAGCTCCATATGAATTTCCATTGCGTTGGGTCTGGAGGAACATTCGGGACAGCAATCAAACTTTTGTATCCTTCAGCCACCGAGAAGGAACCAGTATGGGAGCCCCACCCTCTTTTGTCCTTGGCTGTTGCTGACAATGGGGATTTTCCTTGCAGATTGTCTAACAGTAATGAAGCTTCAGCTTGCAAATGGTGTGGTACCTCTCCAAGATTCCAGCTGTCCCATCTTCTGTCAGCATCCTCCGTCCAGTTGGAAATGTCCCAAAGTGTTTCTTTATTGTTGGAATGCAGCCAAAGTTTAATATTTTCTAGATCTTTTATATGCTGAAGCGGCTGGCCTCCAAGAATCTGATCTTTCCAAATTCTTATTTTTTTCCCATTACCTGGGATCCAGTAGAGGTTGGAGCTGAAGTTGTCCAGAGCTGCAATATAAAGCTTGGATATTGGGGAGCCTTTGGAGATTTTTTGAGGAAGGTCCAGACATCTCAAACGTTGACCTTGAAAGTATTTCTTCCACAGTACTTTCTTGCTCCAGCTTATTTTCCCTGCCACAATATTCCACAGAATTTTTGAGCCTAGAGCTAGATTTTGGGCAGCCAAGTCTCTCATTTGCAGACCTCCTTCTATGAATGGTCTCTTAATGGTATCCCAGTTTACTAAATGAAGCCTTCTTTCATTGTTTTTCCCCCCTTCCCACAGGAATCTCCTCAGCATACCATCCATTTTACTGAGAAAGGTTTTGGGGGCAAGGAGAATGGAGTGCTGAAAAAGAGGCATGCTTGTTAAGACAGATTTTATAAGGATAATTTTCCCAACAGTGTTCAGCCAGGAGGCTCCCTAGGCATGTATTCTGAGCTTAAGCTTGTCCAGGAGGGAGCTCCAATGGGAAACTTTAGGGATGGATATGAAAATAGGGATCCCAAGATATTTGAATGATTCCCAGTCTTGACAAATTTTCATTTCAAGAAGCCTAGCTATGTCAGCACGATTTTTGGCTGAGCAATTCCAGCCATAGATTGTACTTTTTGAATAGTTAATCTTACTGCCGGATGCTTCCTTGTAGATGTCCAGTTCCTTTTTGAAGGAACTGGCAGAATTAATGCTCGCTCCACCTAGTAGCAGTGTATCGTCAGCAAATTGGGCATGGTTTATTTCTTTGACATTTTGCACCATTCTAAGGCCTGGAAGAATTTGGATTTGCTGATAGAAGTCGAGCTGGAAACTAAGCACAGAGGCTTGAATAGCATAGAGAAGCGGGGACAGCGGACAACCTTGTCTTAAACCCCTGGAGGCTGTAAAAAATTCAGTCTATCTTCCATTTACCAACAGGGCAATCCAAGGAGAGGCAATGCAGGCTTTCACCCAATTTGTGAAGATTGTTGAGAAGCCCATTTTTGTCATAACAGCAAACAGGAAGTCATGCCTCACCCTATCGAATGCATTGGCCAGATCTAGTTTTATTACCATTCCTTTCTCTTTTCTCTGTCCACTTGAATGAACTGCCTCTTGGACCAGCACTATGTTATCCAGTATCTTTCTCCCTTTGATGAAGCCTCCTTGGTTCTCCGGAATGATGCCTGGCAAAAGATTCTTGAGGCGAAGGGATATTATTTTGGTAATCAATTTATAGCTAGTGTTGCACAACGAAATGGGACGAAATCTACTGAAACCTGAAGCTCCTTTTTCTTTTGGAAGCAATGCCAGGAAGGCTGAATTGGTGCTGCCTCCTATCTTTACGCATGCTTGAGACTTCCTTACCATTCTCAGAAGGTCTTTGTTGATAATTGACCAGCAAGACTGATAGAACCTAGCAATGAACCCATCTGGCCCTAGCGCTTTATCCGGTTCCATGCAGTCCAAGGCTTTCTTGAGCTCGTCCATGCTGATTGGGGCAGTCAGCATATTATTGACAGGGTCATGCACACAGGAGGGGATTAGATTATACGGATATGCTTGAGGATCTATAGGCTGGTCATCAGGTGCTGAATAGAGATCTTTAAAAAAGGAGAATGTTGCTCTCTTGATGCCTTCAAAATCGTTAACCACTGTATCTCGGATTCGGATTTCTGAAACATTTTTAAATTGCTTTCGAGCTTCTGCATGTTTGTGGAAAAAACTAGTATTTTTGTCGCCGGCCTGTAACCATAAATTTCTAGATTTTTGTCTCCAGTACTCCTCTTCGTCCCTACTAGCTTTATGAAGGGCTTTTTGCAACTCAACTTCTTTTTGGAGCACACTTTGGGTAATAACTGAATTCTCCATTGAAGATTGGAGGGCAGCAAGGTTTTCTATAGACTCTTTTCTCTTGGCAGCAGGTGTTTTCAAAGCTTTAGCCCACTCCTTGAGCCTTCTCTTAAGAGCTCGCAATTTTTCTTCCCATACGAAGAAGGGGGATCCCTGTATTTTCTGGTTCCAGGCTTCAGTAACCACCTCATTGAATCCTTCTTACTGAATCCATAATGGACTAAATCTAAATGGAATGGGTCCGAGAAAGCCATCCATGGAGAGCTCAAGACTTATTGGCTTATGATCGGAAGGCAGTTGGGCAGAATTTTGGATGATGCCATTAGCCCGCTAGTAAGGAAGGAGGATTGGACAAGGAATCTGTCCAAGCGAGCAGCAATATGGCTGGGGCCTAATCTTTTATTAGACCAAGTGAATTTCCCAGCTGAAGGTTTGATGTCCTCCAAATCCCAGCCGATTATGATGTCTTCTACCCATTCTCTGGCAGGGTCCCTTACAGGTGATCCTCCTTTTTTCTCTTCAGCAGCTAGAGTTACGTTCAGATCCCCTGCAATAATGATATTTTCTGGCCTGTGCAAAAGAAGAAAGGACTGGAGCGAGTCCTAGCAAAATTTTTTCTCCAATGGAATGACCGGAGCATAAAGGTTAAATATACTTACTTGTTGACCGGAGTCTTTGTGAAGGAGCTGAGTGAAAATCCAGTGCTGGCAACTTTCTTCTTGAATCAAGTCGTATTTGGAGCTGTCCCAGAAGGAGGCGATCCCACCAGAAGCACCTCTAGCATTGACAGCTCTTCCAGGGCCTTTGTGCCAGAAAGTTTTGCTGGTTTGGAGGAGAAGAGAGTCCTCCATCTTTGTCTCCTGGATGAGAAAGATTTCAGGCACATGCAACCTTACAATGTCTCTCAGGGCCTCTTCTTTCAGCCTGCTACCTAATCCTCTGCAATTCCAGGAGACGTATTTCATTATTTACTGGAGTGGGGGGGAGTGGATCCTTTTGAAGCCTTGTTATTCTTGCGCCCGGATCTGGTATTCATCATTCCCTTGAGAGTTTTCTGGGAACCTTGGAGAACATCCCTGTAGGTTTTCTCCTCTCTCTGTTTCTTCTTGGATTTCCGGCCCCTGGTTGATTTGATAGGGGATATTTGTAAGCTGTCTGAATCAGATTCTCTTTCTTCTGATTCTTCTCCCGAGTCAGAGGCAAGACTAATGTGCTCTTCGTTGTCTGCATTTTCCCCTTGATCTTCTTCTTCGGTATCTTTCTTTTTCTTCGGCTGGCCTTCAGTTTCTTCATTTTTCTCTGAGGCCTCCCCCTTTTCAGCTGTGGATGGGCCTTCATTTGAGACTGGTTTGGTTTTATCATTTGGCTGGGGATTCCCCTTTGGTCCTGTCTGCTTCTTCTCATTTGGCTTTGATACTATCTTTCCCTTTTTTATTTCCTTCCATCCTTCTTCTTCCTCTTTGTCCCCTGCTGGTGCTTTGGGGCAATTTCCTTGAAAATGGCCGTGTTCATGGCAGATTCTGCATTTAAATGGAAGTTGCTCGTAGTCCAGCTTCTGGAAATGGTGCCAGTCTCCTACTGTCAGCTTGATGGCTTCCGGTAGTCCAGCTTCTAGATCAACTTCCACGCATATTCTGGCGCAGGTGTATTGGCCCTTGTTATCAGCCTTGTCGATGAATCTGCCCAGTCCATTTCCTATCTTTTGCAGTGCTTGATAACTCCAGCAATGTATTGGCAGATTGGGTAGCCGGACCCAAACAGGGACCTCCTTTGGCACATCGACTGAGGGGTCAAATTCAGGTGTCCATTTATTCAGAAATAGACCTTGGTTTCCCATGAAATATGGGCCATTTCTGAACACCAGGTCTCGGTCTTCCTTGGTAGTGAATTCGAAAATAAAAAAGCCCCTTCCAACCGTGTAGCTGATCACATTGTTTGGAAGCAGGAGCCTCCAGTTTCGTTGCACCCATTCATCAGTTGATTTTGAAGATGGCCACCGAACCATAAACTGCCCTACTAAACCTCTGTCAGCCAGGGCAAGGGCGATTTTGATTGTTTGGTCTTCTGGCAGAGCTATTTCTGGAATTTCTTCAAGTTTTTTAACAAACTTTGGGACTTCAGGCTGCATTCTTTTTTTTCCTCTCTGCGTTAGAATATTCTTGAATGCCTCTGCTGGAGAAAGCGGAGGGGTGGGAGAGGGCTCCGCACCCCCTGGAGCAGTCATGGCGGCGGCAGCAAATTGCAGACCTAGCAGGTCTCATAAGAGCGCGCGCGTGACCTACTCCTACCTATATTAACATGTAACAAGAAAGGAATAAATATATTCATATATCCAATGAAGCCAACGTATCACCATATCAAAATCAAACATATTACCCTTATGCTTGGTTGTAAGATAAAACAAAGGAGTTCCTAGCATAAAGTGATCACCATTTGTAATCATCATCTCACAATGCTCAAGGGTTGGACCAAAATCATAAGGGTGGGTTATGGTAGGTTTAAAATAAAACAATAATGCCTCACCCTTTCTACAAAGAAGGTTCACACAATGCAACCATAGCATCGTAGAAAGATGATCAATATGACCTCTTTGACTTCTCTTGATATAATCTCCAAAAGGTTTAGAAGCTATTATTAAGAACCTAGAAGGAGTTTTAATATTTCTCAACCAAAAAAAGGATGAACAGGGAGGGACAAATCTCAAAGAAAAAAATTGCTCAAATTTTAGGGTTTATTGTATCTTTTCCTTCAACATGAAATATATATAATAGATTATGAATTATAAACATTATTGTCCCATATTATTTTCAACAACAAACCTACAACTCTCAATTGTGTCCTTAGGGACAAGCTAAGGATGACACGAAGGAAGAGATGGTTGAAGGACCTCCTTTTGAAATACTTGTTTCCCTTCAGACTCAACACTGTACACCAAAATTAACTTCTCATACTAAAATCATCTGAATACGAATATGGGGACAATTGGATATCAACATTAGAAGGAGGTATAGATAGCACAAACAAACCTATGATCATGTCCTCCTTATGTTGCCCAAATTCTTTATCATCACTATATATGTATGTTTGGAGGAGGTCACAAGAATAATCCTAACCTATCTTTATGAAGGATGGTTGTCCCAAAGGCAGAAATTACATGCCCTTAATTATATATTCATTATCAATGTCATAAATTGTATCTCTTTCAAAATGATAATGACTCATATCCCATTTGTCTTTCCCCACATATAAAAATTCATCGATGTTATTCTCAATCTTGAAATACTTAATAGGATCATCCTTTTCTAGGATTCCAAAAGATGTATCATTGAACCCAAAAGAATTGAAAGGAATGCATCTTACCTCATTCTTATTTTCATAGGAAAGAGCATCATATTTAATAGTATCCTCTTCATAAACGTGATCTTGCATATGATATGCTTCATTAAAATCCTAGGACCATGATCTTCATCAATTTTATCAAGAAACGATTCTTCTTGTTGTCTTTTGTAACTTTCTTCATCAATTTCTTCTTAAATGTATTGAGAAATATCTAGAAGGTCTTCTTCTTGGAGGGCCTTGGTCAAGTCTTAAATGGTATCTCCACATCTTTGAAATCTTGGACCCCAATGCTTAAAAAAATTCTCAATAAATATTGTAATAAAAGATATGCTTTCTCAATCATAAGAACATTTAATCCATTCCTTTTGTTTTTCTTCAAAAGAATCAATGAACAATGTTATACATGCATCTTCATGAGCCATATTAATTTATGAGGTGTATTTTAGGAATCTTACAACATAATTAATGGTTGAAGAAGGATAACCATTGAATGTGGGAAAATTTCTATAGAAATCTCGATTAACATACTTTGGATATCTAGGAACAACCTGAACATCCATAGTAAGTTACATTTCATGCAAATGGCGAGGAGGCATTCTTTATCCCATGTTATCTTCATAATATAGAACAATGCTAGGGTGAATCTTCGAAGCATTTTTAAAGATCCTTTTTCAACCTACAACTAGAAAATGTTTGAGGATATATGAAGAACTAAGACTTTCGTTCCTCCAATGTAGTCATCACATAAGCACACTAAAGAAGGATTGAGGTATACTTATGTTGGTTCCCAAATTGTTTTGATGACAAAGAACAATTTAAGAAGACATTCACTAAGGATCTAAGGATCTATGTTATACCTATGGGTGTACCCAAGGGCATAGTGTTATGTAAAAGGGAACCATAATTAATTAGTTTCATAAATATATCCCGTAAGTGATCACCTGCATTAATGATGATTGTAAGTGGTTGACCCTCATGGACCACAATTAGACGATGAATTAATGGGTCATAGTTAATCAATAAAGTGGCTAACTCGCATTATGCAAGGGACCACAAGTAGTTAAGAAATAATGCGATGTAAATGAAATGAGCCCATGGTATTGGATGTACGGTATTTAGGGATCATGGTATTACCCATGGAATTGTATGTATGAAGTTGTTTACGGTGTTGGACTCACCAACATCCAGGGGATCTCCTTGATATGAAGTCCCAATTAGACTTCACACGATATGGTATAGGAGTCCCATCGAGAAATATGGCCCAACTGCCATTTACTTAAAGATTTGTCTTGTCTTAAATAATTAGCATAAGGGAGTAGCATGCATGTGATTTTGAACGAGCAAAAGAGTATGGCTTGTGAAATTTTCAATTGTAATTGTATCAAAGTTCTTTCATTGCATGGAACAAAATGAGCCTCGAAAAGAATAGTAATAGTACTACTCAAGTAGACACACACACATATGGATGGAAATGAATCATTTATCATCAAGAAAAATAGTTCACTTTGATGTAACAATTGTTATAACATCACAACACATCAACAAGATAAGCACCAAAGCCACAAAAATAGGTCAATTTCTTTAGTACATGTGATGCCAACATAAACCACAAACATTCAAAGAATAGTCTCAAAACGTGCACAATCTATGCATGAAAATGTGTCGATCGACTGGGCTTCAAGTATTAAGCAAAAGTTCTAAGATACATCAGTACAATGAACACCATTAGCTCCAATAGTGGAGTGTTAGAGCCACTACTTGCTCTCCAAAAGAACTATCTTTGTCTCTCTAATTCCTTGTGGGAGAAGCCAAGGTGAAAAAGTCATTTTCTTGAGTAATGAGGCTTCTTTTATAACTAGATGCATGACCTTTCATATCCCCATGACTCTTGAGTTTCTCATATGAATTTTCAACTTCTAATGACTAAATACCTTTGGAATTCTATACAACTCTTGAACTTCTAAATGAATCTTGGAATTACATGTGTCTTTTGAACTTCTTCATGTGGCTCTTTTGTCCATATATGACTCTTGTACTTCCACATCTTTGTCTTTACAATAATTACATCATTATTTCCACATCATCATGTGGTGAGAACATGATAGGTCACCAATAATATGAATTGGATTGATAGTGACCGATAACATGGATTTTCTTGAGAGGTGACAATGCTGCCACTTGTGTCTTAAATCTTGCATGCAAATTTAATGTTGTTGTTACTCTTACTCTCCAAAGGGTCTTTTATCATATAGAGTCTTTATGGACCACTTTGATCATTAGGATTTCAATGTTCTTCATCTTGTCACTTCATGTGTTCTTTTCTCTTAAAAACTTCCTTAAGTTTTTCTCTTTGACATATCTCTTCATGCATCCTCGACATGTTGTTCTAGAACTACTGCACTAATATTACTCATGGCAAGCAAACACTAGTTCAAAAATATCCTATTGTAACATGTTTCATGCAAATTTTCTAATCATGGTTCATCAGTGAGCTTGGGACGAAAAATAAAATCTTCTGGGCACAAGGCACGCTCTTGAGGGACAACAACTGAGTGCTTGAGGCTTGAGGATGTGCTGTGCGTTCAACTAGGAAGGTTAGACTTTATGGAGGGTGCAATGTGCAGTCTGAAGGATGAAATAAGCTCAATGAGGCTTGTTGATGCACCATTAGCTCAACCCGGAAGCCTAAGTCACAAGGACGACGCAGGGCATAGTGTGAAGGCTCAAGAGGTCTTGATGTTCATCGTTGATGCACCATGCACTTAGCTGAGGGTGCAGTGTCAAGGCTTAATGGAGGCCAATTGAGAATTATTGATGTGATATGCACTCAATTGACAAAAGAGGCTTACTTGAGGATGTAATTGGGAAGGGGAAGGAGACGACATGACGTTGCTTGGAAGTGCGTTATGCACTTTTGGAGGGTGCGGAGCACAGTTTGAATAAGGAATGAGTCTCAACTAAACCTTAAGAGTACGTTATGCACTCTCTTGGCATTAATGGGATAGCTTTTTCAAACCAAAATTTGTCTAAGTCTGAAAGGTTAGGATAACGGAAACACCATGAGTTAAGAGTAAAATTAGGTGCAACACATAGAAACTCATCATAAAAACTTAGGTAGGATCAAGTACTGAGAAGTATACGTCAAAAAACCAGTTTACAAACACTCTTCAAGTACATGAGACTAAGTGTATGCGACTGCGACCAAAAGTGTTGTTTTCTAACTAATATATGTATTATGACCATGAAGTGCACCATAGATGTTCTAAGCTATGTGATGACACTTAAGAAGGAACATGAACACTTGAAATATGTAAAATGACATGAAGTGACACTTGACGACCAAAGAGACACGATACTACAGTTAGGTAGGCTCAAAAATTTGAATATAGCTAAATTTTGGAGGGTGTTGTAGCAACGACAACACTTGGCGACACATTGGTGAACTTCAACTTCTCTACCTAGGAATAAATTTTATTTAAAGGGTTATCCCATATGGAAGTATTGATTCACCAATCTGATTGCCTTGAATTCCTCTTTTGACCTGGTTATATGTATAGAACCCTATATTCCTTCCCTGGGTTCAACATAAAATATTATGCCATATCACAATTGTTCCAATCTAGGAAAGGGTAATATGTAATGGCTAGTTTTTTGATATTCAAGATATGAATTTCATCTCTGGTTTTACTCCTCTGCTAGCAAGCTTGAATAGTCTCCTAGTGGAGTCACTACAGGAGCGCAAGTGTTGCTTCACTGCCAGAGAGCCTAGAAAGTACCATGGCAAAGTTTCTTGCTTCACCTCTCTGTGCATGAAGCCTTTCTCTTCTCTCAACCTTTATTTATTTATTTAGTAGAAGTGTGCACCAACACTTATTATTTCAATGGGGAGGAAGATATATCCCAACTTATTGAGAGCACAAGAGGTTGCCCCTTAAGAGAAGTATTTATATAACCTTTGATATAGGTTTGTCACTATATATTTTCTCCTTATCCTTTCTACTTGATTGGATAAGCATGTAAAACACCAAGTATATTCAACACCAAGTTGAGGAGTTGAGATACTAGAATAGATGCGGGTCTCATAGGTCCACTCAAGGTTCTCTTCTTGGATGCATCATATTTTCCGTCCAGACTTAGCTCAACCTATGGCATCTTCCCAATCAAAGAAGAAGAATTAACAGATAGCCAAGCATTGTGGTTGTCACATTCTCTCTTTTACTTCAACACACAACCCTTTGAAACCATACACTCTTTCACACAAGGTCTTATTTATGTATAATGACAAAGAAACATAAAACAACACAGGACATGCCTTGACACAACAAACATAAAACGAACAACAAACAATAAGGAAAACTGTATAGGGAACAAAACTTAGAGTTGCTATTGAAAATAATACTTCAAATCTCGACCATTAATGGGAAGAAGGTCAGTCCTCCCATCTAAGGATTTTAGCTTGAAAGCATTATGGCCAAGTTTCTCTTCAATGGTGTAAGGGCCTATCCACAGAGATTGCAACTTCGTTTGTTTGCCTTTCTCTTCGTGGGCTTAATCCCACTTCAATAGTAAGTTAGCCACATCAAAACCCTTAGTCCTTGTGGACTTCTTATCGAACCAATGCTTGATATGGTTTTGGTGTACGACAAATCTTTCTTTAGCCTCAAGTCTTTCTTCCTCGAGTTTAAGCAAGATATCTATCCTGCTTTGAACCAGAAGGCGTGGTTTGACTTGGGACTCTTGGGAGAGTTGCAAGGCTAGGAGATACAGATTAGGTGAGAGAGTAGCTTCTTTACCATATACGAGGAATTATGGCGAGGTTTTAGGAGGGGGTTTGGGAGTTACACGGTCAACCCATAATTCATTCACCAAAGCATTGTGCTAGTTCCTTTGTTCTGAGAAAACAATTTTTTTATTATGCGATTGAGATTCTTATTAGTTGATTATGCTAAGTCATTTCCCTATGGGTAGTAATTTTATGCATGCTTTAATACAATACCATTTTCTAATGCAAACTCATAAAGTTTCAACGATGAAAAATAAGTTGCATTATAAAATACATGAGACGTTGGAACGCCAGACTTGTTTATGATGTTCTTCTTTAGGAATTGTATGACTTATTGGTCATTGACTTGTCTTAAAGGAACTGCTTCAGTCCACCGAGTGAAATAATATGTTGTTGTTAAAATGTATTGATGTTGCTTCGATTAGTGCAGAAATATTTCACCAATTACATACAGTCCCGACTATTGGAAAGGTTCCTCAACTGTTATTGGTAGCAGTGGGGCAACTGACTTCTAGTCTCAACTAACACATTTATGACAGGCTAGGAACTTTCAGGCATAAGCATGAGCATCCTTAAATAAAGTGGGCCAATAGTAACCAACCCTCATTACTTTGTGTGCAGTTGTATCAACCGCAAAGTGTCCACTTCTTGGTCCATCATGCAAATCGCTTAACGCCTTCTTGTTGTCTTGAGGCTCTAAGAATCTTAGCAAGATACCATTATGGTGCTTTCTGAAAAGCACTCCATGGACTAGTTGATAAGATAGAGCTTTACGGCAAATTTCCCTCTTTTTTGTTCGATAAATGTTTGGGAAAGGTGCCATGCTCTACATATTGTCGTATATCAAAATACCAAGGCGTTATTGAACTTGTCTGGGGAACTTGTTCAATGTTATACATCTCTATTTCCTACCCCCATCCTGAAAGATCATGCTCTGCAACATCTCTGTCTTTTGTTGCGATTTGATAAAGACCATGACCCTTGATAGTAGGAACTGACTTAAACTCTATACCATATTCTTGTAAACATGTAATCTGATTTGCCCTCTTGTCACCTAGCTTTTGTTGTACAAAGAGAATTCTGACATTTGGATGAGGCACATAAATAATCATGTGAGCTTTAAGGAGATAGGGTTTGAAATTCTTGACTGCCTTATACACTGCATAAGCTAGTTTATCAATGGCAGGATAGTTCAATTCTGACCCCTGTAATCCAACACTCATAAAAGAAATATGTCGTTCATTTATTTCACTATCCTTTTGCACCAATACAACCATAATATATGAATTAGAAGTAAAGGTATAAAGTAGGAAATCCTTTCCATGATCAAGACTAAATAGTGCAGGTGCGTCAGCGATAGCTTTTATGATACGAGCAAAAGCATCCTTTTCCCTTTTATCCCATTTGTAGTTTGCATATTTATTATCTCTTGCAAAAGTTTAACGATCTGAGCGTAATCAAAGATGAACTTACATAGGAAATTAATCTTCCTCGAGAAAGATTACATAGCCTTCTTATTTATTGGGAGAGGGATTTGAGCTATAATTTTGACCCTTTCTAGATCAACCTTGATTCTGCTCTTAACAATGATGTGTCCTAAGAGAGTGCCTTCTGACACACCAAATATGATCTTTTTGGGATTGAGTTAAATCCCATACTTGTGAAATTGCTCGAATATCTATTTTAGAGGACACACATGGTTTGATCTTCTTTTAAAAAATACAGTTACATCATCCAAATAGACTACTGCACTTTGACCAATTCAGCGACAGAAGGCAATTTCCATTTCTGTTGAAATGTAGTGCCAACATTAATAAGTCTGAATGGCATGGACTCAAAGGCAAAAATTCCCCACTTGGTCTTGAATGTGGGTTTTAGGCGATCTGGTTCTGTCAATAGCACCTAATTATATCCACAGAACCCATCTAGCAATGAGAACATCTCAGACCCATATACTGTTTCGAGGATTTGTTCCATAGATGGCATTGGATAATTATCTTTGTTTGATGCTCGATTGAGATTGTAAAATTCGACAAATAACATTATCTCATTAGACCTTTTCCTAACAAGGACCAAATTTGAAACCCAGGTAGAATGTATCACCTTAAAAATGATCCGAGCATCCAACAAGTTCCTTAATTTTTTGGATTAGGGGGTCAAGTGTTGGGTGAAATTTCCTTAGCTTTTGTTGAAATAGTTTCACCCATTCTTTAATAAGAATTACATTTTGGATAATATGAGTATCGTATCTTTAAATCATCATAAGTCCATGCAAACACCTCACAATACTGTTTGAAAAGGATAATGAATGCTTGTCATTCTTGCGGAGAACAACATGTACCAAGTTTTACATATTTTGGATCTTCTTGAGTTCCCAAAATGGATTTTTCATATGATAGCTTTGAGCTTCGAGTCTTAGAATTAACTGGTCCTCTGAATCAATTTTGCAGGTCATAAAATTTTTCCAGAGACACCACACCTTTAAGCCTAGTATTCCCTTTCATTGCATCAGTTGCTTCCTGCAAAGCCTTATCATGTTCATATTCTTAAATGTATACATCTTTAAACATGTCTACATTAGCCATAAAATGCAGTATATTGGTCATCATTAAAAAAATGAAAAATAGTTACGTTGTCTGGCACAAATGGTTTATATATAATTTCTATAGAAAAAACATTTCTCAAAGGTGACATCCTAGCAGCTGCAATAGCTAATGTGTCTATGGTGGAATTTTTAATTCTAGGAGTAGAAATTATATTAAAAGCTTTGAAATGAGTAATAATTTGCCATACCTCCTGCTGGTAGCTTTTTAAACTTGGTGAAACATGGTGGATAATATTTTGTACTTGGCAGGTAACAACCTCTGAGTCACCAATTACCTTGAGTATCTCTATCTTAAGGTCAGTGGCTTTATTTAATCCTAGAATGAGGGGTCCATATTCAACAATGTTATTTATTCACTCAAGATCCAAACGACATGATAGAATGTACCTCTTGTTATGTGGGTCCGTGAGGATGCAACCAACTCTAGAGCCATCCTGAGTTTTTGAGCCATCAAATACAATGTCCAAATATCATTAGCTACTAAGTCAGTTCCTATACTATTATTATTATGTGCATCTATGTTACATGATTCATTAGCACTTGTTGGAGTACAAGGAAGGAGCTCCAACTGTGTATCAGGCTAGACAGGTGAAGTATGTTCTTGATAACACTCGTGATCAATTTCCAAGAAACAATTCTTGGATATCACGTCTGCAAAGCCAACAGGTTCATTATGAACCTCAAGTGGTGTCATAATATATTTAGTGTAGGGTTCACTTTCTACTCAAATATGGTTGTTTCTGCCCTTATATGGAAACCATAAATGTGACCAATTTGTTGTAAAGTACCCTTGTAACTTAGTAGACCATTCTCTACTCGACAATAAGTTGTAGGCTTCGAGTATGTTCACAATTGTGATGTTTATGCATTGGCGTACTCTATGGTATGAAGATAAATGAATAATAACATTATTGAGTTCACCAACTACCTAGACTAATGATCTATCTAGTTGAATCATTTGTGCATTGATTTTATCCCATTTAACATTAATCTTCTTGGCAACAATTAATGGCGTTATGTTTTCATATGCACCCAAATCAACCAATAAATTATGGAAATTATAATTGAAGATATGAAAAGTTAATCAAAAAGGAGGGAAAAGAGCATTAGTATTTAAATTTACAACATTAACGATAGATTCGATAATTCTAAGAGACTTACCTGACATTGTTTGAGAAGTAGAAGCTTTGTCACCTGAAGAAGACTATGACGAAAATGCCTGGACAATTAGTCACGCTGGCCTGTTATATTTGCGAGCTCAAAGATTGAAATGTTAGCTTAGGCTCTTTTCATATCCTTAATGATGTTATAATCAATACTTTCATTTCTAATAAGTAGTGTTGAAGTATCTGGAGATGTAGCTTTGTTTGAAACTTCCTGAGTGCTAGACTTGCTTTTATTGTTGGTGGTAGTGTTCTTAGAAGTAGTAACATTCCTAGACTTATTTTATGCATTTTGAGTAGGATTATCTGGTGGTAAGATCCTTCTTAACAATTGATTCTTCAATTCTTGTCTTTTCAATTCCTATTCAAAAATGGGTCTTGTGCTCCTCAAATTAAATAACGACCAGTTGATTGTTGAGGAGGGGCTTCACTTTCAGGTGGTTCTTCAACTCTCTTCTTATCAACATTGAAAATGATACCAAAGGCATTAATTGAGTGTCCAATACCTGCACTTTATTTAGCTGCGTTAGGCTCATTTGTTTCTTTTGTCTACTCAAACTGCTCATTTGCTAATAGAGTATCGACAATATGGGCTGCCATAACAATCATGTTGTGATTCAAAGTTTTCTTTGAATGCCTCTCCTGATGGAAAGTGCAGTAATTGTCCATGCCTAAGCTTTTGACATTCAACACAACATTTCAGCCCTAGGCAGACTTAGTCGGTTCATTATTATTATTTCTTCTAAGTAGGAATGAATTAAAGGACTTTATTTTAGTAGATTCCTCGTTTAACTTTCTCTTTAATCCAGACACCTCATTAGGGAGTGACTTTAAGAATTTAGTCAAGCTTTCAATATCAAAAGAATCCTTTTCTTTAGGTGCCTTATTTGAAGAGGCTTGGGTTTTCCTACTAGCATCCTTAGTGTCATTAGAATCATCATGATCTTCAATCTCTCCAATGGAGTGCAAGTCCTTTTCAATTGCAATGGATTCTGCAAAATTTAAATCTAGTGTCTCCTTTGCATCTCTCTTGACAAATACAAAAATGTTCACGGGCAAGGTAGTTGTATAATAATCCTTTGTAATGGAATCATGTGGTTGAACATCAACGAGGAACTTGTTTAATATGCAAGTAAAGCTTTGTTGAAATCCTTTAATCTCTTTATTCTCCATTTTGATGTTCCCGAGTTCTTTTGATAGCAGGGCAAGAGTTTTATCATCCACAAATTTCTTTAAAAACAACTTCTTCAACTCCCTCCAACTGGGAATTGAATTGGTTGGAAGATTATGATACCATATAGATGCTCTACCTTCTAAAGTGTATGGGAAAATCCTACAAGCAACATCATCAAAGCGTACCTCAAGCATTCTTAAATGCATATAGAGATCATCTATATGATATTCAACTTTAGTCTTTTTTTCGGGATCAAACTTAGAGAACAACTTCTATGGATGTTTTGGCATCTTATGAATATTTTTTGGAAGAACGAGTGGCCCTTGGGCCTTCCAATTCAAATCTTGATCAACCATATCTTCTCCTCCTTCCTCCTCTTTTTCTAAATATGAAGAGACCCCTTCTTCACCGCTCAATTCTTTGTTGAAACTTGACTGTTCTTTGTCAGAAAATTGAAAATCTCCCTCATCGCCTTCCAAACCTTCCTCAATTGGTGGAAGGTCCCCTTGTTGAATTGCTTCTTTTGAAGGTTTTGCTAGCTCTTCAAGGGTGGAAAAAACCAAATCTTCCACTAATGAGACCAATACACTAGTACGAGTTCTTTCTTTTTATTTCAGATTATGAGGAAGATAATGAGAAATTTAAGTAATCCAATAGCTCCCATGAACCAATGAGTAATGGGCCTGATTGTCCATAGGTGATCATAAGTAATTTCGAAAGCTTGTCATGAACCTAAGTGATAAGATTCTCTAATTTCAAGATTCGGAGTTGGAGTAGAACTCAGACTATTACCGCCTTGTATAGATGATTTATTGTGAGGGTGAGATAAATTATTAACCTTAAAAAGGTGGTTTCCCTCCTAATAGCGCCAAAATGTTGACGGTGTTGGACCCGCCAACATACAGGAGATCTCCCTGATATGAAGTCCCAATTAGACCTCACATTGTTTGATATAGGAGGCCCATCCGGAAATATGAACCAATTGCCATTTACTTAAAGATTTGCCTTGACTTAAACAATTAGCATAAGAGAGTAGCACGCATGTGCTTTTGAACAAGAAAGAGAGTATGCCTTATGAAATGTTCAATTGTAAGTGTATCAAAGTTCTTTCATTGCAAGGAACAAAATGAGCCTCTAAAAGAACAATAATAGTACTACTCAAGTAGAGACACACACGTACGGACGGAAATGAATCATTTATCATCAAGAAAAATAGTTCATTTTGCTGTAACGATTGTTATAACATCACAACACATTTTCAACAAGATAAGCACCAAAGCCACCAAAATAGTTCAATTTCTTTAGTACATGTAATGCCAACATAAACCATAAACATTCAAAGAATAGTCTCAAAACATCCACGATCTATGCATGAAAATGTGTTGATTGAACGGGCTTCAAGTATTAAAGAAAATTTCTAAGATACATCAGTACAATGAACACCATTAGCTCCAATAGTGGAGTGTTGGAGCCACTAATTGCTCTCCAAAAGAACTATCTTTGTCTCTCTAATTCCTTGTGGGAGAAGCCAAGGTGAAAAATTCATTTTCTTTAGTAATGAGGCTTCTTTTATAACTAGATGCATGACCTTTCATATCCCCATGACTCTTGAGTTTCTCATATGACTTTTCAACTTCTAATGACCTTTGGACTTCTATACAACTCTTGAACTTCAAATGAATTTTGAACTTCTAAATGACTCTTGGAATTACATGTGTATTTTGAACTTCTTCATGTGGCTCTTTTGTACATATATGACTCTTGTACTTCCACATCTTTGTCTTTACAATAATTACATAATTACATCATTATTTTCACATCATCATGTGGTGATAACATGGCAGGTCACCAATATTATGACTCGGGCTCATAGTGACCAATGACATGGATTTTTATTGAGAATGTTGTTAGGATAAATCACATCATTAGTTGTTGGTCAAGATGGATTATCAGAAAGACATTCTCAATAACAATATGGATCACAAAAGTTTGAAGTCAATGACATGGATTTTATTAAGAGGTGAAAATGCTGCCACTTGTGTCTTCAATATTGCATGCAACTTTCATGTTGTTGTTTCTCTTACCCTCTAACGGGTCTCTGATCATATAGAGTCTTTATGGACCATTTTTATCATCAAGATTTCAATGTTCTTCATCTGATCACTTTATGTGTTCTTTGTTCTTGAACTATTCCTTCAGGTACTCTCTTTGAAAAATATCTTCATGCATCCTCACCATGTTGTTCTAGAACACCTGCACTAAGATCACTCATGGAAAGAAAATATCAACCCGAAAATCTCCTATTCACATGTTTCATGCAAATTTTCTAATCATGGTTCATTGTGCTTGGGAAGAGAAGGGAAAGCTTCTAGGTGCAGGGCGCACTGTCAAGGGACAAGGGCTGAGTGCTTGAGGCTTGAGGCTTGAGGATGTGTTGCGCACTCAAATACGAAGGGTAGACTTGATGGAGGGTGCATGTTGCAGTACGAAGGATGAAAGAAGCTCATTGAGGTTTGTTGATGAGCAGGGGGCAACATGAATGCTCACAAGGGCTTGATGTTCATTGTTGATGTGTTATGCACTCAACTGAGGGTGCAGGGCATAGTGTCAAGGCTTAAGGGAGGCCAATTGAGCAGTGTTGATGCATTCAACTGAGAAATATGCTTACTTGAGGGTGCAATTCGGAAAGGGAAAGAGAGGATGCTGCTTAGAAGTGCGTTATGTGCTTTTGGAGTACGTAGAGAGCAATCTAAATAAGAAAGGGGTCCCAACTAAGCCTTAAGAGTGTGTTATGAACTCTCTTGGCCTTAGTGGGTCAAATTTTGCAAATCAAAATTTATCTAAGTTTAGAAGGTTAGGAAAAGGGAAACACCATGAGTAAGAGTAAAATTACCTGTGACACATGGTAACTCATCTAGAAAAACTTAGGCGGTGTTAGGTCCCTATACTACTAGTGTATCCCCTTATTGTTATTAGTGCAACCCAATTATTATATCATTGTGCCCATGTAGTCTCCATATTATTATTATTATGCCCCCATAGAAGCCCACTATTGTTATTGTTGTGCCCTTACATTATTATTGTTATGTCGACTTTGATTACATTATGACCCCTTAGACTCCTATATATAGAAAGAAGGTATTGTCATTTGTATCATCCAAGAATTGTTCATTTGTGTAATGTAAAGGAGGTTGCCCCCTCGAAGAGGCTTATTTCTTAGGCATTGATCTATCTTTTCTATCTTTTTGTGAGCTGGTTTCATAACATTTGGTATCAGAGATTTGGATTCTAGTGTTTCGATGTTCCAAACAGGTCATCGTGGAATTTTTGCTATAACTTTTTCTCAATAAAGTTTTATAAGATAAAAAAAAACCCATTTGAGAAGTAGTTGGTCTGAACCTTGGGTCTAAATTTCAGATCTTGTCTCGCTATATTTTTGGAGATATGATCTAAGGAAGTTATGGTTTTTACAAGCTCCAAAATTTCATCTCAAACAAGTCATCATGGAATTTTCGCTATAATATTTTTTCTACGAAGGTTCTGACTCTGAAGATAAAACTCATTTGAATCGAAATCTTAATGAAGCTCGGGTCTGAATTTCAAATATTGTATCACTATATTTTTGGAGATATTATTTGAGGAAGTTAGGTTTTGTGCAGACTCCCAAACTACATTCTAAATAGGTGACCTTGGGAGAATCGTCATAACTTTCTTCTGAGCATCAGATTGAAATTTCATCAGAAGTTACAGAGAGAGGATGGATTGTAGTTTTTTGTGTATATTTTTTAAATCCTAAGGTTGAAACAGTGACACATGCCACTTTGTACAAGTGCGCTCTATTGAACCAATCTATAATCAGGTCATTGTGGGAGATTTGGCATAACTCTTCCTTGCAGAATCCAATCTTGATCAGACTTGTGTTATTAGAAATAGAACACAGAGGACTCTGCAGGATGCAATTTCAAAACTTGGAGATCTGAAATTACGGAGTTACAGTCGTTTCAAGACCGAGCTCCTAAAATCAAGAAAAGGCGATATGAGGAAGCTTGATGACAAGGATTTGGTAAATTGGATACTACAGATGGAGAAATATTTTGATCTACATGAAGTGCAACTATTACAAAAGGTACGTATTGCATATTCATATTTGGAACTAGATCAATTTTTATGGTATAAAGGCTTTGTTCTCGTAAACCACTTGTTTTGTGGTCAATTTTCACCGAGGAATTGATAACACATTATGAGGATACAAAGAGCAACACTTTCTTTAGCCAAATGATAAATCTTTAAAAAAAAGTGGTCAATGGCAGAGCACATTAAGGACTTTCAAAAATTGAATATAAGGGAAAATGATATTCCAGAGAAGCAGAGGATTGATGTTTCCAGAGGGACTTTAAAGGATAACATTCAACATGAGGTTCGTCTTTGGGAACCTAATTCATTGGAGAAGGCATTGAGGTTGGAAAGAAAGTGGAAAGCAAAATTATGGCAACAAGGATGTATACCCCTCACAACTATAAAGATGGAAGTGTTGTTTCTCCTAGCCTTCCACAACCTACAAGGTTGACACCACAACAATTGGAAGAAAAAAGAGAAAAATGGCTTTGTTACAATT
>APFE031041176.1:110890-130924 GCA_000404065.3 Pinus taeda
AAAAAAAAAAAAAAAAAAAAAAAAAAAAAAAAAAAAAGTGATGCTACAATTTAGGATGAAATAAAGTGATGCTACAATTTATGATTGAAATAAAATGACGCTGAAGTTTATGATTTTTACAGAGCTGAAGTTTATGATTTTTACATACAAATTCCAGCCAAAACTATGATTGAATTAATCCCCTTATCCCACAACTCGAGAACATTTCACTTGCGCAACGGCGCTAGAGTTTTCAATGATTTTTTCATATAAATTCCTGCCAAAACTATAATTGAATTGATCCCCTTATCCCACACCTCGAGAACGTTTCCCTTGCGCAGCTGCCATGGAGTTTTCAAAAAAATGTGAAGTTTGCGAATCTCATGAACAGAAAGTGTCTTTGATGGCCACTTGTGGGTCCTCTCTCACGCCTATTCCAATCATGTAATTAAGCTAATTATTAAAAAACATCAAAGGCAGTGCTCGGAATAAGTGGTCAACAACAGGATGATGTCAATCGTGTTCGTTTCAAGTTGCATTTCCAGACCCTTCTACCGGAGTTTTAGCACAACTTAAATCATTTTGTTCAATGCTGACAAATTCGGAGTATTGTGTACTGGATATATGCGGGAGCTTATCAGATGTTATCGCCGATGGTTATTGCATTCATTTTCGAGTTTTGCAATTTCATTTGGTGTCTTTTCTTACAGTGATTAAAGTTAACTAATGTTAACATCAATATTTTTTTTAATATGTTATTACTTTGTGTGAGAAATTAAAGTTAATTAAATTTGCTTTTGTATCTATTATCTTTTTTTCAGAGCAGAAAAAGCTTGATGTATTATATAAGAGGTATATAAAAAACTACATAATAGCAAAACGCTGATTGCCGGTAAGTGACCATGAGCAGATACAGGAGTATAAACGTCGCCTTGAAGTGATACCCTTGGAAAATGTCAGAAAAAGTGAATAAGATGGGGAGAATGAGTGAAGTAGACTTGTCTGTCTACTCACTGGAGATGTCATCGGAATGACCCTGTCAAAATTACCAATGAAAAACATATCCAGCGTTGGTGATGTTAAGAACAAAAACAGAGATGATATCCAACATTATGCTATAAAAAGGAGCAGAAAATTATGACAAAAAGAGAAGAAGAGTAGGAGGAAAGTCCTGAATGTTTGTTGATATGACATCAGATTGAATCTGTAGGTGCCAAAAATCCGATTCCTCGTTGAGCCCTTTCTTCGAGAGGTCGTCCGCTCTCTGGTTGAGTTCCCTGTAGATGTGGTTAATTGTTGTCCTTTTCAATGCATTCCATAAGAAGCGTATCCTTTCTAGCCAACCAGCGAGGTGAACCTGAGTGATGTTATTTTTTTGAGACACAAAATTGCCCAGCACTTTGGAATCACCATATATCTCGACATCGTGAAGATCTAGAAAAAGACACATACTCAGGAGGCCACCGAGGGCCATTGCCTCGGCCATCATGTTGGTTCCACGGCCGCCATTCCAATGGACATGGAAGGCACATTCAGGGCAAGTCATTAAAACAAATCCACAACCACAGATTCCTTTTTGTTCTGCCCCGTCGAAAAAAGCTCTGGGCCAGGAAGTAAATTCCATAAAGGGAGGAGATCTTTGGTTGCCTGTTGAAATACCAGAGGGAGGAGAGGTTCCGATGATGAGGTCACAGATCTTGGTGTATAAAATTGACATCGGGGCTTTCTTGGAATTGAATATGAATTCATTCCGCCAATTCCACAGACACCATAAAACATAGATAAATATACAAGGACCAGGGGGCTTTTCCTTGCTGAAAGCGATGAAAGTGTTTCTGACAGACACCGGTGGCACATATTGAATGTCGAATCTAGCGTTGAGGAACATCCAGATCTGTTGAGCAAAACGGCAGTGAAAGAAAATGTGGAGATTGTCCTCCTCAGCAGAAAAACAGAAGGGACATATACCCGGACCGATCCAGCCACGTTTTGTGAATCCCATGTCAAGTTTTTATTATGGAAAACGAGCCACGCAAATAGAATCATTTTTGTTTAACAGCCCGATTTCCAGAAAGAAAACAGAAAGACAATAGCGTGCTGAGTAAAACCTTCCGATAGCAGCAGTCGGTATATATCTTTTACGTTAATAGATCCCGTGGAGTCGGAAATCCACCATGTTAAGTAATCATGGGCAGAGGATCGGAAAAAGCCTCCATGTTGCAGCTTCGTTAAAAGGGGATTCCATAAAGAAGCCATGTCCGGATGCATATGAAGGTCTGTAGGCACGTACCAGGTGGGGAAGGGGCCGTTCCAGGTCCGAATTAGGCCGTTCCAATAAAAAATGCCCCTCCTATGAAGATAGGATATTAAGGATCGGGGAAAAGATAGCTCCTCCTTTCCACATATCAATGGGTCCCTTCCAATCAGGATTTTATCTCCTGTTTGAAAACGCCAAACCAAGTGCCTCCGTATAATGCCCTCTATTTTCCTCAGACTCAGCCAAATAGGAGATCCGTGAGCCGATCCAAAGCTGCCCCTCCTGTACCAGTATGTCAAATCTTTACCACCTAGGTATTTCTTCTGGATGATCGATCCCCAGGTACCATCATCATTGATGCCTCGCCATAAGGATTTACAGAGCAGAGCCTTGTTGAATGTCCACAGGTCTAAAAGACCCCAGACACCGAGAGATTTTGGGGAAGATATGAGGGAGATCTTTGAGAGATGGTACTTCTTTTTTCCAGATTGTGCACCCCAGATAAAAGAAGTCGTGAGTCTGTTCATCGCTTGAATGATGCAGGCAGGTAGGAAGAAGAGGTGAGCCCAATAGACGGCCAATTGGTTAAGAACAGATTGTGCCAGAACAATACGACCTGCCAATGAGAGACATCGATGTTCCCATGATGATATTTTCTTGTAATAGCGTTCAGGGATCCATAACCAATCCGCCGAGGAGTGACAGCGTGAATTCAACGAGTAGCCAAGATATTTGATGCCCTTACTGATAGGTTGCATCTCGAAACCAAAGAGTTCCGCCAACCAGTCCATATCATTTTGTTCAAGGTCACTGTGGTAAATGACCGATTTCGGTCCATTGATGAGTAAGCCCGAGGCCCTTTGGAAATTGGTCAAGATCTCAGAATAGCATCTCCAAGAATTCCTGCAAAACATACCAAAAAGGATTATATCATCCACAAATAGATTGTGGGAGATAGAGAGATTCCGTCCAATCTTCAAAGGGGAGCACCGGTTTTCGTCCACCGCCATGTTGATGTGGAGACTAAGGGAATTCATAGCAAGTATAAATAGCAGGGGGGATAATGGACATCCCTGACGAAGACTACGCGAAGCTAGGAAGAAAGCCGTTGGTTTTCCATTTATAAGGACTGCGTAGTTAACTTGTTCGACACAAGCCATGATCCATCTGATCATGTTTGTTCGCATTCCCACCTTGGCAAGTATGCAGCGAATGAAATTCCAATCCAGACAGTCAAAAGCTTTGAGCAGGTCTATCTTAATTAGCACAACGTCGTATTTTTTCTCCCTGATAGCAAAAAGGCCCTCCTGAGTGGTCGCGACTGCATCTAGGATGTTCCTGCCTTTCAAGAAAGCATGTTGATTCTTCGTGAGATGTTGAGATAGTGTGTCTTTAATCCTGTCAGCAATGATCTTTGAGATTATTTTGTATGAGATATTACATAAAGATATCGGCCGGAAATCAGTGAATGCAAAAGCATTGACTTTTTTAGGAATGAGGGCAATGTAGGTGGAGGACACCTTTGGATCGATACAGCCTGTAAGTCTCGTCTCTTCCACCATCTGTAGCAAATCAATCTTGAGTAAATCAAAGAAGTGGCAGAAAAACTCGATGGTCCAACCATCCGGACTGGGACATTTGTCCTTTTTGAATCCCTTAATAGTATTCAGCAGCTCCTCCTCCGTTACAGGTCGGTAGATAAGATCGTTTATCTCATCGGTGAACATGCTTGGAAAAAGCTCTACACCCCATAATATGTTCTGGATCGATGAGGCTTCTTGTTTTTTATATTGTTTTTCAAAGAAGCACAGGGCCTCTCTAGATATATCCTCCTGTTTATGCCAGAAGCCCCCTTCACCGTCACTGATTTTCCAGATCACGTTCTTCTCCCGCCGCGCGTTTGCAAAACGGTGAAAATACTTTGTGTTCTGATCTCCTTCCTTTAACCATAGACATCGATTCTTCAGCTTCCATGTTAGTTCCTCGTGCTCTAAGAACTGGGACTTCTTTCTCTATAAATTGTTGATAGTACATCTCTGCTGAAATGATAAAAATCTCGTAGCCATAGCCTCCGAAACATCGTCAAGAACCCGTTGAATCTTCTGTAAAACAGTCCTGTTGTATTGTTTTCTTTTGAGCTACCATTCTTTGACGACTCGTCTGAGAAATTCCATCTTTTCTCTGAAGGACATGAGCAGGAAAAGTGAGTCTGAAGACGTTTTCGCATGCCACAAATCATGAATGAGGGACGTGAAGGCAGGATCCTCTAGAGCGGCCCTGTTAAATTTAAATGGATAACCCTTTTGAATTCCCCTCTTCGGCCATCTCAGGACAATCGGACGGTGGTCAGAAATGAAAATCTTCTCGATTGAGGATGACGGCATGCCCAGTTTGTCGATCAGATCAACCTGTATGATAAAGCGATCTAGGCGCTTTGCTATAAAAGCATCGCCAGACCGCCCATTTTCCCATGTAGGAAACATGTGGTCCGGTCTGATATCGACATAGTTATTACGGAGGAAAGTGTTCCTGAGGAAATCCGCCAATGGATCTAAATTTTGGCAAGTACCCCAAATTTCATTCATGTTCAATGTAAAGTTGAGGTCGCCAACAATGACCAGATGTTCAATATCAAGAAGCTTCGATTCGAGAAAACTCTTCCAAAACAGATCCCGCCTTTTGTATGGAGCATATATGTTCATAATGTTGATGGATAAAGGACTTCCCCGAACCTGTGCCGTCATCAGGATCCCAGCCAGACAGCTGTATGTCTTAGCCCTGATCCAAACCGGATTCCAAAGGACAATCAAACCGCCAGAGTGACCATTAGCATTAGTAGCAGAAATAAACCAAGAGGGGAACATCCTCCTAAAATAGGAGATGGAAGAAGAAGCTGGATGCATCGATTCCTGTATGAAGATGATCATAGGATTGACTGATAAAAAGAAATCCCGTAGGACCAGAAATTTTTTCCCGACCCCCAACCCCCGAATGTTCATGGAGACCAAAAAATTCATTTGGGACGATTGTCGACCAGGCTCGCTCTAAGAGGCTGTTCTTCTGTTAAATCAGTGATTGGAACATCGAAGAGAGATAAATTTCGGATACCCCCGTCCGAAACTTTCCCCCGCCCTTGGAAGTGCCTGCTGCCCTTTCCATTCCTCCTATGAACAATGATGTTGCATGCGGAATCAGGACTAATAAGAGGCCGTGGGTTGTCAGCAGGCTTGTGGATAGAAAGGGATTTCAATTCAAATGATTTTTTAGAAAGTAGGAGGTCAATGTCACTCCCGACCGAGTTGCGCGGAGAGGAGGAAGGCGAGTTGGCCGGGGTGGGGGAAATCGTCAGATCCCGCCCATCATGCAGAGGAACGCATTTCGGAGCAGGGGATTTAGTGAGCGGGGCAGAATCGGAGCTGCAAATAATAAAAGGAGAGGGAATCGGCGGGTTGGGAATCGCGGGATCCTGAAGGGGCTCGGGAGGATATGGAGGATCAGATGGAAAAGAAAAAGGAGCGTCTTCCAGAGGGGGCATCGAGGGGGATATGGGCTCCATTAGAACAAAAGACTTACGATGAGGAGGAGCAGGAAATTCAGCGAGGGAAGGAGTCAAGTCGACATCCGTTCTAGAAGATGGATAGCCCATTGGAGATGGAATAGAGGTCGGGGCGTCGGATGGAGCTTTTGTACATATTATCATTACAGAATAAGACTTTAACCAATTAAAATGTAGAAAAATTAGATTTAAAAAAATAAATAAAATAAAATAAAAATAAATTAATTTTTTTCAAAAGTAAATATTAGATAAGACTATTTAATTTTTGGTAAATTTAAAATTAATGTTAACATCAATATTTTTTTAATACGTTATTACCCTGCTCCGTGAGAGAGAATAATAAATAAAATTAAAACATTTGAAAAAAATAAATTATTATATTTATAACGTTAATTTTATATATAGTTGTTTGATTTTCCGTCAAAGTGAATTAATTATTACATATGATGCAATAAATGCAAATGCACTTGACGGTCAGGCGTTCATAAAACCATCATTAGTGATCCAAAAATAGATCCTGAATAAACCTCTAAGTCTAAAAGACTTCATATAAGAGGTAAAAGGTGCCAAATGGCACAAACCCTTTGTAAATCAGAGGAAAATGAAAATCGTAGGTTGCTCTCGGAAATAGCCCCATTGCAGAGATCTTCTCTTTCTAAATCTATTACAACTTGAATGGGCTGAAATGGACTTAGGATGCAGAAGTTATCACATGCAGAAGATGCCCAATTTCTTTGAAAAAAGAGGCAAAAACCCCTATAAGGGAAAATCACATCGCATAATGCAAAGAGGAGGACTTAAGGTCGGGTAGAAGGCACCCCCGATCATCGACCTCCGATGATCGGATCGGTGGGTCGGATCGGAGGCAGGCAGTGTATACCCAAGGCAAAGGTCCCGGACCGATGTGATGGTGCGATTGTCGAAATCGGCGGATAGCAATTGACAATACCACAAGACAAAGGCGGGACCCTGAGCAATGCGATATCGCGATCGCCGATATCGGCGGATCGCAATCGGAGCTACACAGAGGAGCGACTATAGACAGAGGAGCGATTAGTCAAACCCGACAGAAATCTAAACTCTATTTCATAAGATTTGAGATCCGTCAATTAGCATTTTTAATGTATTTCCATGTATTTCATTTATTAAACGAAATACAAAGGGAAGTGTTGATGCGATAAAACCCGGACCTGGAGGGGTTTGGGAATGAAAATGTATAGTATTTCAAATCCGCCCAAAGCCATTTTTTACGAGATTTTTAGTGTTTTATCGTATTTTCAAAATACAAAGGGAATCCATGGAGAGGGGCATTGTGACATGCGACGGCGACCTATAGGCGGACCTGATAGGAGAATAGAGCGCAAGTATGAAGATTTGAAGTCTAGATGAACAGTGTTTTGGCGGTTTTTCCTGTGTTTGAACGCATTTCTCTGTGTAAACAAAGAATGGCCATTTTAGGGATTTCAAAGGCTCGATGCCCTCATCCGTCGCAGATTAGGTGGCCACCTCCCCTGAATGTGTTATGCAATGATTATTTAACACTATAAGAGGGATTCGAGCGGACAAAAGTTGGGAGACAAAGAGCTCGAGAGGGAAAATGAACAGGCAGCGCTAATTTGGCTTAAGAAAGCCACAGAACGACAGAGACAAGAGCTACTGAAGGTTGTTGGGGGTTGTTGCTGAAAGCAAACCCAAAGTAGGAAGCTAAGGTGGAAAGGAGCAGAAAGAGACAGTGCAGAAGGAAAAATAACAGCCAAGGGAGTCACTTGGAAGTCAATTGAAAAGCCAAGAGAGCTGTAAACTGATAGAGGGCCAAAGAAGCCAAAGCAGAAGAGACAGAGCCAGAGCCAGAGCCGAAGTCAGAGCCAAGAGCCACAGCCAGAGCTTCAAGAGCCAAGTAATGACATGGTGTCTGAACCCACTGTTTCTGTGTAAAACAATAGGAGTTGAGCCAAGAGGTTGTAAAAAGGACTTATACCATAATCCCAGAGAGCTTAGTTGAGTTGACTAGAGCTCACAGAGACGTAGCCCAAGAGTTTTGGGTGAACTCCAAATTAATATTGTGTTATGTGTGTGTTTTATTGTTGCATTGTCTCTGCTGCCTTATTTACTGTTATATGTATTTATATATCAGTTTGAGCACATTAAATTACAGCACATAAACATATTTATAAACAACACCAGCATACACCTTCTGTTTAAGCACATTTTTAATTCTGCATTGGTTAATCAATAAGACTTGAGAATATTTATCCTTTGGAAGTGGGAGAGGTTCTTGTAAGTTAGACAAGAAGCCTAAGTGCCCCATTTTCAGATTAAGTGGTATCAGAGCTTAAGATTGATTGACCACGCCTTCAAAGAAGGTTATATTAGAATGCTTGATTGACAGAGCAAATATTGCTTGTCTGAAAGGTGTTTGGGTAGTCAAGGATTGATTGCCTGATTGATGTATGTTTGTTGCAGACTAACTATTTTATGAGTTTGCAGAGCTGAAGGGAAAGTTGTTGATAGCTCAGTCCAGGAAGGACAAGAAGGAAGAAGGGCTAAAGGCATTCTTCTATTCCAAAGGACCTCAAGGCAGTCCTTAAAGCGCAAGAGGTTTGTTGCAAAATGTTGCTTAATAAAGCCCTTTTTTAGTCTTGCTTGAAGTTCTTTTGCTCATTGGTGTAATGACAACTTCTACAAGTAGGTCATCAAATTCTGTGTTCTTCACAAGATTCTTTGATGAAGACATGAAGCAAGAATTGTCCGCCATGATGGATATGGCGAGAGAAATGTATGAGGATGGAAGGAAGAACAACATGCTTAGAGAGCAGTTGAATTCCATGAAGGAATAGAAGTAGTTGCTTTCTGACAAATTGCAGGAAATGGAAAGGCAACTTCATATTGAAAATATGAACCTAAAAAGGATGCATGAGTTGGAGACACAACTCTTTGTTGCCCAAGAAGCCTTAGTTAAGTATTAGCTTGAAGAAGAAGTAAACCATTCCAGTTTGTCTTCAAATTCATCTAAGGATGCTTATATTGGTTCTTTTGAAAAACATACTAAAGGCATAGGTTCCAAGCTAATGTCCAAGATGGGATATGAAGGAAGAGGCTTGGGAAAGCATGCACAAGGTATTGTTGAACCAATAATGGTTGAGGAAAGGCCTAAGTATTTGGGTCTTGGCTATGGATAATCTTATGGAAAGTGTTCCAAAGCTGCCATGAAGGCCATTGAAACAACTCCAAGAAGGGGTTACATTATAGAGTGTGAAGATTGTATTCAGAAGGAATGCAATAGCTTGAAACATCATTTGCAGGATGTAGGTGTTTAGAAGCACACACTTGAACCAGAGAGTTGGGGAGACTCCAACAGCCTTGAAGAAATTGATGGTGTCACAAAGGGAGTCACTTCTTCATTTGATTCACCTCCTCAGGAAGGCAATAAAGGTGAAAGAGAAAGGTATAAATCTGGTTCTAAACAAATTCCTTTTGATTTTGTAAAACATGGTAAATTTCCACATAGAGATGGGGAAAGAATTACTTGTTCCTTTTGTGGTTTGGATAACCATAATGTTTCTAGATGTTGGAAGAGAATGGCCACACACAGGAACCTTTTGAAGGAAAAGAAGCAAGAAGCCAAAGGTCCATTAAACAAGGCAAATCATGCTGTCAAGAGGATGCACATCCAGTGCACCTACTACCATAAGCAAGGACATCTTGCTGCAAAATGTTGGATTCCGAATCTAGCAATGCTTCCACAAAAGATGAAGAAAGTGGAAAGAGAAGATGGCAGAAATGGAAAGGAAGATTCCATGAATGATGTGTCTAAGGATGATTCACATGATTATGCTGATGTGCAGACAAAGGTAGTACCTTTGAAAGGGATTGGTAAGAAATGGGTAGAGTTCTTATCGGATTAAGATTGCGTGTCTATTGATGCATCTACATTATATTTCAATTCAGCTTCGAAAGTACAGTGTGCCTAAGTGAAAGTTTAAGTATGAAATGCATGCATGAACATGAGATGCATGAACACAGGGATGTTGATGATTTCCTTGTTTTTGAACATGTATGTGTAATTAACTTGCAGGGTTGATTACTTTGACATGCATGTGATGCCATGTTGACTTGGGAGAAGTTAACTTAGTCTCCAAATGGAGATAATGATGAAGTGTTTCATCTTTTGAAAAAGAGTCCTAATGGTCTTTTTCTACATGCTTGACTTGAAGGGTCATTTGCTTAAAGGCATGTTCTGTGGGCTTGTTATGTAGTCCATCATTTGTATGCAAATATAAGACATGGAGGTGTTCACAAGATGTGAAAATCTGTTTCTTTTGTTGAAGCATGAGTTTAGGCCATCCAGTTGTTGTCTGTGTTTATGTTTTTGTTAACAGTTGTCGTTGACAACTTTTCAAACAGGTACAAATGAAAGTTTGTGGAGCAGATGTACTTCACATTTGTTTGAGCCACCTTGGATCAATGATCAAGGCAAAAGAATTTCAAACCACCTTCTATGACCAGTTCAACAGAAGTTCTACAGGAAGGCAAGGAGGAAGACAGTTCTTCCCAGGAAGACCAACCCATCCAAGAAGGGAAGTGGTTAGAAACTTTGGTTAGAGGCACTATGCAAGGCAAGTGAAGGGAGGCTGAAAGAGGAAGGTGAGTCACTCTCATTTACTGTTCAGATCAGTTTATCAGTCTTTTGGAGACCAAAAGTTCTTTAGTGGGAAGGCGTGATCCAAAAATGGATCCTGAATAAGCCTCTAAGTCTAAAAGACTTCATATATGAGGTAAAAGGTGCCAAAGGGCAAAAATACTTTGTAAATAATAGGAAAATGAAAGTCACATACTACTCTTAGAAATAGCCCCATTGCAGAGATATTTTCCTTTTGAATCTACGCAACTTGAATGGGCTAAAATGGATTTAGGATGCAGAAGTTATCGCATGCAAAAGATGCCCAGTTTATTTGAAAAAAGAGGCAAAAACCCCTAAAAATGGCAAAAAACTCCATAAGGGAAAATCGCATCGCATAAGGCAAAGAGGAGGACTTAAGGTCGGGCAGAAGGCACCCCCGATCTGCGAGCTCCGATGATCAGATCGGAAGGTCGGATCGAAGGCAGGCAGTGTATACCCAAGGCAAAGGTCCCAGGCCGATGCGATGGTGCGATCGCCAAAATCAGCGGATCGCAATCGGCGATACCACAAGGCGAAGATGAGGCCCCGGGTGATGCGATATCGCGATCGACGATATTGGCAGATCGCAATCAAAGCTACATAGAGGAGCGGCTATAGACATATATATATATGCGTGATGCGATTAGCCGGACCTGATGGAAATCTAAACACTATTTCATAAGATTTGAGATCCGTCAATTGACATTTTAATGTATTTCCATGTATTTCGTTTATTAAACAAAATACAAAGGGAAGCAACGATACGATAAAACTCGGTCTCGGAGGGGTTTGGGAATGAAAATGTATAGTATTTCAAATCCGCCCAAAGCCATTTTTTACGAGATTTTTAGTGTTTTAACGTATTTTCAAAATACAAAGGGAAGCCACGAAGGGGGGCATTGCGACATGCGATAGTGACTTATAGGCGGACCTGATAGGAGAATAGGGCACAATTATGAAGATTTGAAGTCTGGATGAATAGTGTTTTGGCGATTTTTCCTGTGTTTGAATGCATTTCTCTATGTAAACAGAGAATGGCCATTTCAGGGATTTCAAAGGCCCGATGCCCTCATCCGTTCCAGATTAGGTGTCCACCTCCCTTGAATGCGTTATGCAATGATTATTTAACGCTAGAAGAGGGATTCAAGTGGACAGAAGCCGGGAGATAGAGAGCCCGAGAGGGGAAATGAACAGGCAGCGCCGATTTGGCTTAAAAAATCCATAGAATGACAGAGATAAGGGCTGCTGAAGGTTGTTGGGGGTTGTTACTGAAAGCAAAGCCAAAGCAGGAAGCTAAGGCGAAAAGGAGTAGAAAGAGGCAATGCAGAAGGAAAAAGAACAACCAAGGGAGTCACTTGAAAGTTAAGTGAAAAGCCAAGAAAGTTGTAGACTGATAGAGGGCCAAAGAAGCCAGAGCCAGAGCTAGAGCCAAAGAGCCAGAGCCAGAGCCAAGAGCCAGAACCAAAAGCCAAGAGCCAAAGCCAAGAGCTAGAGCTTCAAGATCCAGGGAATGACATGGTGTCTGAACCCACTGTTTTTGTGTAAAACAATAGGAGTTGAGCCAAGATCTTGTAAAAAGGACTTGTACCATAATCTCAGAGAGCCTAGTTGAGTTGACTAGAGCTCACGGAAACGTAGCCCAAGAGTTTTGAGTGAACTCCAAATTAATATTGTTGTTCTGTGTGTGTTTTATTGTTGCATTGTCTCTGCTACTTTATTTGTTATATGTATTTATATATCAGTTTGAGCACATTAAATTACAACACATAAACAGATTTAATAAACAACACTAGCATACACATTATGTTCAAGCACATTTTTAATTCCACATTGGTTAATCAATAAGACTTAGGAATATTTAAGCTTTGGAAGTGGGAGAAGTTCTTGTAAGTTAGACAAAAAGCCTAAGTGCCCTATTTTGAAAACAATTAGACAATAAAAATGAAAACTAATTAACAAATCACAATTTAAATAAATAAAATTAAAACATTTGCAAATAATTTATTATATTTATAATGTTAACTTTATAAATAGTTGTTTGATTTTAAGTCAAAGTGAATTAATTCATGGTTTGCCCCAAATGGAATGCGTTTATCTTCTGCCTGCTGCGGGGATAAATAAGTGAGTTTGGTTCATGCTTTACAATGCACAAAACATCAAACCTTCGAACAATAAAGAGAGAAGTTTTATTTTGTTTATTGAGATTTGTAAAAATGTTGTTTTTTATTATTTTGTTAATGTTTATGCATTAAAATAATAAAAATTCTTATGAATAGTTTCTGAACTTTGTATATCACTTATCATTTTGGATTATTATATGATTATGACATTATTATAATAAGATTAAAAATGTTTTTATTTATAGTTTTTTTTGTTTAGTGCAAGTGAAATAAGATTTTTTTATTGTATGATAGATCTTAATAAATAAATCTAGTTTTAGAAGATGAATTTAAAACTTCATCATACATAGATGTCCGCATGGGGTAGCTTAAGTGGCAATGGCTGTGGAAATGAAGTCTCACCGAACCGGAAGTCTTGGGTTCAAATCTTGGACTACCCTTCCCCTGTAGTGGGGTATGTAATGGACATGAAAATAGGAGAGTCCTACCAAAACTTACAAAAAAAAACTTCATCATACATAGATAGATAAGTCTTTAGTCCCTACATATCAACTCTAGATAAAATGATATAAAAACCCTTTGAAATCTCAATTTTGTTATGCATATTGCTAAATAATATTAATCACTCATAAAAATCTATGTTCATGGGTGATGAAAAGATGAATAATGCAATGTAAAATATGTAATTTACTAAAGATAGTTTATTTTAACTTGATGTGATAAAGATAATTTAATTTAACTTGATGTGATAAAGATAATTTAATTTAACTTGATGTGATAATTATTTACGTGTTTTTTGAAATGAGGATAAGTCTTTAGTCCCTACATATCAACTCTAGATAAAATGATATAAAAACCCTTTGAAATCTCAATTTTGTTATGCATATTGCTAAATAATATTAATCACTCATAAAAATCTATGTTCATGGCTGATGAAAAGATGAATAATGCAATGTAAAATATGTAATTTACTAAAGATAGTTTATTTTAACTTGATGTGATAAAGATAATTTAATTTAACTTGATGTGATAAAGATAATTTAATTTAACTTGATGTGATAATTATTTACGTGTTTTTTGAAATGAGGATATTTATATTATATAATTTTTAAGAAGTCAATTTCACATACATTAAGGATTTACAAAAGGTCTGTTACATTCTTATTACACACTTTCCCTTTTTGTGGACAACATTTCTCTTTTTTAAGACTTCTTTCCCTATTATGTGGACAACTTAGTTATGATTATGATTATTAATAGTTTTAGTTATATGTGTTAATGTGATATTTAATTGTGGATTTAAATCATTTAATTATTGCATATGTGTATATTTGTTTATATGTAATTAATAATATTAAAACAATAAAATAATAACAACACACACATTTTGATCGATATGTGACGTTATTTTAATAACATTGCTGATATCATTAATGTCATTCTTCATAATTTAAGTTTTGTTATAATTTATTTTATTCATTAACCCTCTTTGTGTGATTATGGATGAACTATAGAGATGGTTAATGTGTTGAACATGCATTTATGAGACCGGGTAAGCCCTGCAATAAGAGAGTAAAGGTTAGCGAGAGGAAGAATTTATTAGAGGTAGCCCAACATTTTGAAGATGATCATATTAGACTACAACAACTTATAATAAAAAAATGAAGCATATACTTTAGATTTTGAGTAGAAGGACTCAACCCCTCCACAATAACAACACCAAAAATGTAATTGCAAATTCTAGCACCTTAGTGCAAAGCATCACTAAGCTATATAGATTGGTGGGAACAATGGGAGAGTTACCACTATCACCATAGTAACTAGTCGTATACTTTCTGCGGATACATCTCCACAAGGGAGTATTCCCCAGTAGATATTAGGGATTAAGTAACCTAAATGATATTAGGTTAAATTCCCCTGAAGGGTTCAACTATGAGATTCATCCGAGGACAAGTATGCAATGTCTAGGCAAGTGATTTAATTATAATTTCAAGAGCAAAGGATCCCATGGCTAAATCTAGAGGGATTAGTATGACCTAAATAGGCTCAAATAGGTTCCAAATAAATGCAAACAACCTAAAGAGACTCAATTAGGTTCCAAATAAATGAAAACAACCTAAAGAGGCTCAATTAGGTTCCAAATAAATGCAAACAACCTAAAGAGGCTCAAATAGGTTCCAAAGAAATGAAAACAAGAAGTTTCACTTTGTCATTATAAACTAGGGCTTTGATAAGAAATTATAACATGCAAATATTTTTCAAGAACAATAAGAAAACAACCCCATAATTTATGATAAACAAGTGAAAAATTGTGGTTGATCAATGATTAAACAAGAAAATAAATTACAACAATTTTCAATGGTCGAAATCTCATATAACAACAATGTAAATCCTAGATTTCAACGTTAATTTTTGGTTGAAAAATGTATGTAGAATGATATTTTCAATGTTCCAATTGAATGTGTGTGAATCTTAACACTAGGACAATAAGACCTAAGGCAAATAATGCTAAGGTCTAATGAGTTTTGTTTTATTTATTTATTTATGGAATGGGCATAAGAGATAAGACTAGTGTCTTTCTCACTCAAGGGCTAATGGAGTCTAGAAGTAAATAAATCTGTGGAAGAGGAACGATGGAAGTGATTTTAAGAAGAAAGAGGAAGAGAAACTTGTTTACATCAACCCCTTAAACCCTAGTGTCCTTCTATATCCTTTGGAGATTGTAACAAAGGAAGCTAAAATCTGGGTTCCTCATGAGAAACTTGATGAAAATCTTGTTGAAGGAGATGTTAGAGCCATAAAATATCAACAAAACTTTTGTGGAAATTTCATTAAACCCTAATTCTGCAACAAGAACAAGATGGATGAAGATTACTTACATGAAAATATCACATATCATCAAAGAATCATCAATAATAATCCAAGAGGAAGGACCATCCAACAAAATATCCCCCCAAAGAAATTTCACTCAAATAATTCTCTGTAGTGCACAAGAAAGAGTAAACTAACTAGTGCACATTGATCTCCAAGTGTCACAATGATCTAAAAAATTCAACCTCCCTTTATTTATATTAAGGAAACCAAGTCAAATTTCTCTAAATTTAGTATCAAATCTATAAAATAATATTTAATTGTGATTACAAGTTGGAAATGTCATAAATTGATCCCCAAAGATAATTAACTCAATGATAAAACATAAATATAAGCCTCAATTAACCCACACACGTGTTAGAAACCCTCCAAGTGTGATGTTCTCCCCCAAAGGTGTGTCACTCATAAAAAGGTGCAATGTATGTCTCAAAGGGATACTTATCATCCCAAAGGTCACATCTCCTCATAAAATGGTGTTCAATCATCACACAAGACTCCCTTGTCAAAACATCATCCTTAAACAAGCTCATGTCATCAATTCAAGCATCATAAGGGGACACCATGGAACCAGGGCATGATTTCATCATGTAGAGCACTATATCATTCCTTTTAGAGAAGTCCCATGCCACTGACATCATTAAATATCCTAAAAAACAGAGCAACATCCATCCAATATGTGAAATGCCAACCTCTGGACATCCTCTAAACTTTGGGGTGCATAAACTCTTAAGGAAACATTTTGGTTGCAGGGATCAATGTTCAAGGTTCTTAAGGGGGAAAAGCACATCAATAATTTTGTTGTGGCATTCCAAGGTCAATTCTCCTAAATAAGTGGTCAAAATCTTAGGTCAAATTTCCAAGTGGAGTCATTGTGTAGGGATGGACTTCCTCCCTAAAGTATTTGAGAATAATCATATAATCCATTGAGAGATGGCAACTATACCTAGGAGAAAATATTTGGAAACAAACTCACATAACCAAATAATATCAACATCATAGGTGCACAAACCATAATAGTATCAATGTGGGACATATTCAATATTAAATACATCAAAGTACTTCAAACAAGCATCATCTTCAAATGTCTTCTTAGCTTATGATTTGTAAACAAGTTACCTTGCTTAATTATAAGAGGGTTATTACAAGGCCCTATTAGGTGCTTCTAACCATAAGGGGAGGAACAATGTTGAGCATGTTGGTTTTGATTTTTTTTTTTTTGATTTTTTTTTTTTTTTTTTTTTTTTTTAACAAGAACGGGTATGGGATTATATTAGTCTTTGGCCAAAATGCCTTTCGCCGGTTACATTTGGTCGGGCATAGCCCTTAAACTTTCTTCCACTAACTGATTAAAGGCCCCAAATCCTGGGTACCCGCAAGATTTACTTGAGACTATTGAGTCTATCTCCATTATTTTCCCTATCTTAAATAGGCAAACAAACTGATTCAGCAAAATGCAGAAAAACATGACAATCTTTATGGAATGAAGTCCCAGCTCTCAATTCCGTCTGCCAAGAGACAGCCAGCGGAAAGAGGAACTGCCCTATTGGCTTCCAAATCCACAGCTTTATTGTTTCCCTCAAGACATGGAGGAAATTTGTAGTCCGGAAAGATTGCATCAAGGTTCTGATTCTTGAAATGATTCTTGCCAGTCTAATGTCTACAGGAGAGGAATCCTCTACTAAGACTTTGATGATGGCTTGAGAATCTCCTATAATGCTGACTTCTGAGAGGCCAATAGCCTTCGCTTGCTTGAGACCTTGCAGAAGTGCCAAGGCTTCAGCTTGCATGCTAGTGGACTGCCCTAATCCCCAAGCGAACTTTGCCACTGCTATGCCCTCTTTATTTTTTATAATTCCTCCTGCCCTAGCCAATCCAGGATTGCCTTTCGCTGCTCCGTCAAAGAAAAAGGAGAATCTAGATTGCCTGAGGAGCAAATCCGAAAGATCATTCTCCTTCCCTCTGAATTGCCATTCCTTTATGGCCTTGTGATGCCTAATTTCATTAGAGAAATGGAGGTCCATCGAGGCACCCCAATCTAAGTCATGCTGGCTCAGATTCAAGTCCGGTAGATAATCCCCAAGACTTTCTTTCCAAAGGCATTTTGTTTTGATGATGATGAACTGTGAATTTAGACTTTCATCTCTAAAAACTCTTCTATTACGCTCGAGCTAGATCTGCCAGCAAGCGAATTTCGGCAAGAAGAGCCATGCAACTATGAATCTTTCATTTTTTGAGAGCGTTTCTGGGTAATAATTCCGCCAGTTTGCAAAAAGATCTGATATAGACATGGGTAAAATGAATTCAGATTTCCAGTAACTCAAAAGGCCTTGCCAGATTTCTCTTGAAAATTTACAGTCCAGAATGATATGCTGAGCGTTCTCCTCACTGTCACAGCATAAATGGCATCGAGAGGGACCATGAAATCCTATCTTCTGCAATCTGTCAGCTGTTAAAATCCCTCTGTGGCATAATAGCCAGCAAAAAGGCTCGATCTTAGGCATGGATTTGCAGTTCTAGATCTCGTTCCAAACAACAGGGTTGGGGGGGACATAAGGGCGATCGTGAAGGCTCTTGTAACCTTGCGCCACCGTGTACAACCCTGGGGCGACTCCCCATCCACGAGCATCCTTCTTACCCACGCGCAGAGGCGCCATCCCGTTTAACAAGGTAATAAGAAGGTCGCGTGCTTGAGACATGTCAGGAGGGACGGGAGGAAGTCTCCAGCGCAACCAGATTCTGCCTTCCCATTGCGAGATGTCCCATAGAGTGCTGCAACCTGCGTTATCCAACCACAAACGCAGCGCATGAAGAGAGTTGTGAGATGATAAAGGGGGGTGCATCATAATGTTGTCTTCCCATATCTTACATTATTTGTCGTTTCCTGGAATCCAATACGCTCTGTCTCTTATTAAAGGGACTGCTTTGTGGCAGAGTTTGATCAGCTGCGAGCCTGTGGTAGGTAGAAGGGCATCCAAACATCTCTTCCTCTTTCCCCTGAAATATTTCCTCCAAAGAGCTCTTTGCGCCCAACCTGGATGAGGTCCAATGATTCTCCAAAAGATCTTGGCTCCCATGGCTATGTTTTGGAGGCTGAGATCCTTAAAGTTAAGGCCTCCTTCGCTCTGGGGCTTGCAGATTTTCTCCCAACTTACCAAAGGGATTTTCCTATCATTATGATTGCCCCCTTTCCAGAAGAACTTGCGAATGAAGGCTTCCATTTTTTTTATGATGCCTGAAGGGGCTAGAATTACAAAGAATTGAAAAATGGGGAGGCTACAGAGAATGGACTTGATGAGGACAGATTTGCCAGCGAGATTTAGCCATGAGAACCCCCAAGCTTGGATTTTGGCCTTAAATTTGTCCAACAGAGGGACCCAATCTCTGTTGTAAGCCAATTTGCGGAAGATGGGGAGGCCCAAATATGAAAAGGAGGACTAGTTGAGGGAAGGAGTAAAGCCCAGAATTCTTGAAATGGCAGAAAGGGTGGAAGCCGAAATATTCCAACAAAAGATTTTACACTTACCACTGTTTAAACTGCTGCCTGTAGCTTCACTGTAGTTGTCCAGGACCTCCTTGAATCTTGAAGTAGATCTGGCGGAGGCAGCCCCTAACAAGAGGGTGTCATCTGTGAATAGGGTATGATTAACATTTTTAACCCCTCTTGCTATATTGAGCCCCAAGATCTCTTGGTCAACCAGTTTCTGGTCCAGATAGAAACTCAGGACAGCGACATGGAGGACAAAGAGGAGCGGAGAGAGGGGGCAACCCTGCCTAAGCCCTCTTGAGGCTTTTAAAAAAACCAGCTGCTCTCCCATTCACCAGAGGGGCAATCCAAGGATCAGCAATACAAGCACAGATCCATTTTAAAAAGCCCATTCCAAAGCCAAATTTTTTCAGGACTTCCCAAAGAAAGCTAAGTCTGACCCGATCAAAAGCATTAGCTAAATCTAATTTAATTACCATACCTTTCTCTTTGTGGAGCTGGCTCGAGTGGATCGCCTCTTGCACCAGGATGAAGTTGTGAGCACGTTGTCTCCCCTAAACAAATCCACCTTGGTTTTACGGGATGATGGTTGGAAGAATTCCTTTTAGTCTGTTGGCAATAACCTTTGTGATTAATTTGTATCCAATATTACAGAGAGAGATGGGGCAGAACCGATTGAATTCTTTATCACCCTTTTCCTTGGGGATGAGGGCAAGGAATGATCCGGATTTAAATAGGAACGCAATAGATTACAGAGATAACCATAAATACAGAGATGCGATAACCATAAATAAAGAGATGAAGCGGAAATAACACTTCATTTCATTAATGGAAAATACCGAAGAAATATGCTTACAATCAGAAATGGAAATAAACTAGCTAGGGCGATGGTAGCTATCTCTGAGAAGAGATGTGTGGGCTACATGCCTCTGAACTCTTCCGAACTTGTGTTACAATGAGGCTCGAAGGCCTATTTATTATTGAGAAACAATGGAAAACCCTTCACATTCCAAAACCGACCCTTAGAAGATGAAACGCCAAATTGTGGGCCCCGTTTTGGGTAAATTGGTACATCAATTTCCCGGGGTCGTTACTTTGGCATACGAT
>APFE031041176.1:133701-158684 GCA_000404065.3 Pinus taeda
TCTCTGAGAAGAGATGTGGCGGCTACATGCCTCTGAACTGTTCCGAACTGTATTACAATGAGGCTCGAAGGCCTATTTATTGTTGAGAAACAATGGAAAACCCTTCACATTCTGAAACCTAACGCTAGAAGATGAAACGCCAAATTGTGGGCCCCGTTTTGGGTAAATTAGTACATCAATTTCCCGGGGTCGTAACTTTGGCATACGATCTCCGTTTGACGCGTATGATAGCTCGTTAGAAAGATCTATCCGAGAACTACTATTGTTGGAACGAGCAACATCGGTCCATTCCATGGACCCATGTTGCCCCTGGATTCCCCAAAAAACGTCGTTTAGGGCCTCAAAACGGCTCCGGAAGTTCAGGACCCGAAAATTGCTAAAAATAGTAAGTTGTGCTACAATTAAGGAAACTGAAAATGCTGAAAGAGACAATTGTGGGGGTCCAAATGGGATAGGTGGGTGGCCACCAACATCCACCTGGATCAAGGAAAGCTGAATTGGTGCTGCCCCCAATTTTCTGGCAAGTTTGGGATTTCAAAATCATTTTGTAGAGGTCTTTCTCCACAATCTGCCAACAGGTTTGAAGGAATCTTGCAGTGAAGCCATTGGGACCCGAGGCTTTGTCAGGCTCCATGTCGGAGAGAGCATCTTTTATTTCTTGTATAGAGATCTTTGCCTCGAGCTGTTTATTCATTGAAGGAGATATCCTCGGGGGAACCACCTCCAAAACTTTGGAGTTTGGGTCCGTCACGCCCTCTTCTCTATACTGGTTTTGAAAGTGATTGAAAGCTGCTCTTTTTATGCTATCAAAGTCTTTGTGAGTCGAGTTGCCATCTTTGATTTCTGCGATAGAATTGAAGCTCTTTCTGGCTCAAGCTTGTTTATGAGAGACGGCAGAATTTCTATCTCCTGCTTTAAGCCATAAACTCCTAGACTTCTGTCTCCAATGTTGTTCCTCTGAAAGGCAAGCTTTATGGAAGATTTGCTGGAGCTCAGCTTCCTTGTCTAGAACTTCTTTAGTGATTTCTGCATCTTCACTTTGAGCATGGTATTGGTCGAGATTGTCTTGGGCCTGCTTTCTCTCTTTTGTAGGGGAGGGGAGGGATTTTGCCCAAGTTTTAAGGACCGCTTTCAGTATTCTAAGTTTTTTTTCCCAGATGTAGAAAGGAGAACCTTTCACTAGCAAATTCCAACAGTCTTGAACCAGCTTCAAAAACACTGGTTCCTTGACCCAAAGAGGGTTGAATCTGAAGGGGATGGGTCCAAAATCTTTGTGGCCCAACATCTCAAGCAAAATGGGCTTATGATCTGAAGCACTGCATGGGAGGATATGAAATCTGGATTCTAAGCCTAGCAGAAGGAAGGAGCTTTGTACCAAACATCTATCAAGTCTGGCAACAATGTGACCAGGACCTATTCTTTTGTTAGACCAGGTGTACTTACCATTTTCTGGGGGGATGTCAAGCAGATCCCAGTCCTGCATGAGGTCTTCCAACCATTCCCTTGCAGGATCCCTTATGATTGTGCCTCCTCGCTTTTCCTCCATGCGCATGGTAAGGTTTAAATCCCCTGCCACAATGATGTTTTCCAAGTTTTCTGACTCCGATAGTTGTCTGATGGAGTCCCATCACTCCCTTTTCTCCCCTATATTTGCTGGAACATAGACATTGAAAAGGCTGACTACCTCCCTAGAGTCCAAAGGTTGGAGCTTCAAAAATAGCCAGTGTGTGTTGTGCAACTCGGAGACCAGCCTATACTTGAGAGGATTCTAGAGGGAGCCCAGCCCCCAGAGGCTCCCCGTGCTGAAACTACATGTCCGCTGCTTCCTTTCCAAATTTTTTTACTGATTTGGAGAAACTCCTTGTCCTCCATTTTGGTCTCCTGAATGAAAAGAATGTTTGGGGCTTCTCTTCTTACAAGGCTTCTCGTTGCTTCTTCTTTCACTTTGCTCCCCATTCCTCTGTAGTTCCAGGAGACGATCTTCATCATTTATTTTTATGATGATGGGCTCCCTTGGAGCCCTGCACTTGGTTTTTGGTCATCTTCGGATTTTTTCCAAGGAGTTTCTCCAGAGTGGGCTGACTACCCTGAAGCTTGTCTTTGTAAGTTTCCTGATCTCTCTTTTCTCTAGCAGATTTGCAGCCTTTTGCAGATCTTATGACCGATGTCTGCATGTCTCCTATTTCTCCATCCTCCTTAGACTCCTCCGAGTCATGTTCCTCCTCGGATGCTTTTGTTTGCTTTTCCTTATTTCTTGTCGTGGCGCTCTCTTCAGGTCTTGCATCTGCTGGAGTCGTTTTTTCCGGAGGTTTATCTTGCTTGTCTTCTTCCTAAGGAGTCTCTTCAGTGGAGCTTAAGACCTCATACCTGTTTTCTTGGCTTTTTGGCGAGGGAGCATTCTGGGTGGAGGCAGGATGGGGGCCATGTACCCCAAATTTCTTTTTGGATGTCTTTGACCTCTTGACCTAATTCCAGCCCTCTTCCTTACCTTTCTCTGTTTCCCCTTTGTTCGGGCAACCTCTTGCAAAATGGCCATAGATATGACATTTACGACATTTGAAAGGGAGTTGCTCATAGTCCAACACCTACACATGCGTCCAACTGCTGACCTTTAATTTGATGGCCTCCGGAAGCCCCGCCTCTAAGTCCACCTCAACACGGATTCAGGCGCAATCGTACTGACCATTGTTGTTTGCTCTGTCAATGAATTTTCCCAAAGAATTTCGTATGCGCTTGAGGGACTCCCAGTTCCAACAATGCACTAGAAGATTAGGAAGCCGAACCCAGACAGGGACCGCCGTTGGGACATCCATGGTTGGATCAAAGTCAGGGGTCCATTTGTTGAGGTAGAGACCTTGAGGTCCCATTAAATAAGGCCCATTCCTGAAGATCGGGTCTTTGTCCTCCTTTATGTTGAACTCAAACAGGAAGAAGCCTCTACCCAGAAAATAAGAGGTGACATTGTTTTTTATTAGCGGAACCCAGTTCTTGATGACCCAATTTTCCGTCGATTTTGGCGAGGGCCAGAGGCCCATGAATTGACCCACTAGGGCACGATCTGCCAGGGACAAAGTGACCTGGATCGGGCCCTAGGGAGGGAGTTTTACCTCCGGCACATCGTCGAGCCTTTTGACGAATTTAGAGACTTCGGACTTCTTCTTTTTGGGCAGCGAAGCAAGGAGAGAGGAGAAGGCTGCTTCAGCTTCCGGGGATGGGGCTTGCGAGGGACCAAGAGCTGAGCCTTGGGCCTCCATGGCAAAGCACAAATCAGCAAGATCGATCTGTACCAAGCAAGGGCAGGAAGCGAGGCATCTCCAGTCCAGAAAGAAGGAAAAGGGATCCGATCAGACCCTGTAGGAGCCGAGGGTCGATCCAAGCAGATCAGACAAGAGCAGGAGGCTCAGCGAGGGCTGGGAGAAGGGCAAGAGGGAGGGACCTAGCAGATCCGAGCAAACCCGCGGTCAGGAGGACTAGGGTCAGGGGCGGAGTCGGCCGAGAGGGCGACACCCAAACTCAGACTGCGCAGAGCAAAACGCAGCGAGGGCAACAGCGCGATAGTTTGTTGGTAGTTGTTGTCATTGATGTCAAGTCTAATTCATTGATGTCAAGCAATGTCAAGTTCAAGGGGAGCTTGTTGAAGTGATATTTTTGAGCAGGTTGAGATTGTTAAGCATGCTGGCAGTTGTTGGCAGTTGTTGTAATTGATGTCAAGTTTAGTCATTGATTTCAATGGTTTTCATTAATGACAAATTATGTCAAGTTCAAGGTTAACGTACTGATTTTTTCATGCACCAGGCCTATGATGTTATTGATGTGTTGGTTGTTTTCATTAACATTGTGCTAAGACTGTGATGTCTTGGTTATTGTTGAGTAGGTTATCTTGGAATCCATTTTGTTTGCATGTGACTTGCTCAAAATCACATGAAAAGTGTTTGGTTAGATAGCTCTCTCTGAGACCTTTCCAACAATATATGATACTTGAAGCAACTCTCAAGGAGTGAAGAGAAAACTAAGTTTGAAGTGTTGTAGTTCAATCAAGGTTCCAACTGATCATGGTTCTATCATAGGCACCTACAAAAAATATTGAACCCCCCCCCCCTCCTCATTAAACTTTAGAAAAGTAGGGGGGCCAAAAAGTACAATCCTTTTCATCTGATTTGACTCATCCATGGGATTCACATGGCGTGCTCAAGAGAAGTAAGAGTGAGTTAGTCGCATATGCGACAAATCCCAGACGCCCCCTTTGTTAACTATTAGATAAATGGGGGGATGGAGGGATGGGATGGGATTTTGATTGTTGATTTAATTTGAATCACTTGAAATTCATTTAGGATCTTTTATTGGTAAATGTAGAGTGATGAGTTGTGAGCCACTAGTTTTAGCTCCCGATCATAGGGACCTAGGCTGAAGCAACCAAGAACCTATCAGATCACCTAGTCTAATTAGTGTCCACACAACTGAACGATTGGTGAGGAGTGGCCAGTAAGGCTCCTTGTCACAACCTTTGGTCTTAGGGTGCTTGGGCTAGACACCAAAGGGTTTATCAAATCACCAAGTCATAACTCAATTATGCACAACACAGTGATGAGTGATGAGTGGTGGCTGACACATGTGGTAGGGCAAGTGGTACCTCCACATAGATGCCGGATGGAAATGAGGAGGTCAAGTGGTATGCCAATGATGTGTCTTAGAGAGATGATGACACATGGTAGTGACATGTACAAGATGACACATGGCACTTTGGTCATGATATGTGGTAGGTGGATTTGGCCTTTTTGGGTGGCTAAGTGGACCCTTTCCGAGTGACTCATGGGAGTGATGTGGAATGACATGTGGAAATGATGATGGCATGGTTGTGTGTGAGAGTGACATGTGGCAAGTGAATTCATTGCTTTTGGATGGCCAAATGGAATATTAGCGACTGACACGTGGCAAGTACATGTCAATAGAGGATACATGTCAGGCTCTGATTGGGTGTATAAAATGACATGGAATGACACATGGCAGATAATGATGTGGAAAAACCTTAGGACTTGCGCAAGGAGGTTATTTTGTAAGGCCTTGAAGTGTTAATTTATTTTTGAGAAATAACGGTTCGACAACCATCGACCATCGCCCACCACCTATATAGAATAAGAGTGCATTAGATGTGAATGTCACCTAATGGTGAGTGGTGAGTGGTGAACAACAGAGTAGTGGTCACAACCCCTGGTTGTAGGTGCTAGAACAGAAAGCAACCAAGGGCCTATCAACATATTGAATTTCGGGAGTTAAGGAACCAAAAGGTATATAAAAGGGTCGACAAATTGGTGAGTGGCAGGCGATGAACAATATTTAATCCATAATCATACTCTAGGTTACAAGGGATTGCAAGTTAAACAATTAAGGGCTAAGTCCATCAGCTATTGGGCCATCGTGCTAAAACAACGTGTGGATAAAAAAATATGATCTAGACACTTGAGATTCAATAGAAAGCTTAAGATTGTGGTTCCTACCATCAATCTTGAGGTGCCAATGTTAAGTGCTACGAGAAACTTAAACACGTGGTTAGGGTGCCATTGAATCTACGAAGAGTTGTAAATGAGGAGGTACTGGAGAGAAAACTTAGGTTGTTGATATAGTCAAACATGATTTCTTTAGGTAAAATGATGGATTAATACCCATAGTAATTAAAGGGACAAACTTATAAAAGAAGAGAACAACGCAACTATTTTAGACGTTCAAATGAGAAATTAATGTAATAAGAGGATGGGGACACTACTATACATAGTAATAAATTTCGACAAAAAAGTACGATGGTATAGATAAAATTAGTCGTACCATTGGAAATGATAAGAATTAATGTTTTTTAGTTGGCATGAATTCATCGGTCTTCCGACAACATGTCTTGAACTTGTCATAATTTTGATGGTATTCTGCATATTGTCGTAAGAGCGAGGGTATTTGATGATCGTCGCAATACCAATGAAAATCCTTTTTCTTTATAAATTGCGTTATTAAAGGAACAATGGGTAACTTTTTGACTAGTCAACTTTGACCTGGTCAACTATCATCGGAATTTCGACTGTAAGTAAATTTATAATTATGTGTCTTTTAAGAGACATTGTGACATTTTCGTTGTAACTACAATGATTCTAAAAGGATATAAGGTCTTTTTGTTGAGAGAAAAACATATTTATTTATATATATATAAATTGCATTAAAAAACATAATAGATTTAGTAAGCTACTCAATTTTATAACATAATCATTGCATAATTTTTTTGTTGGGAAGAATGTCAACCAACATTGGTAGGGGAAAAATTCAAGGGGATGATGAGAGATGTTATTGCCCTTACGTTGAATGTAGGCACTTACGTCTTATAAGATATTTAAGAGAAATAACTAAAATAAATTGTAGGAAATGTGGACACATTGAAGGGGACGTAAGGAATATCACCCCTTGGTAAGCTATATATTCATTATCTATTGTGTTTATATTACTTGTATGTGCAAAATTTTATATTGTTATAATATTTTTTATGCAAACTAATTTTAATTTGCATGATTGTTTCTAATTGTAAAGTCAAGATGGTCCCCTGGCCCGTGTTCAAATGCCCCAAGTAGTAGTATAAATGATGTACCAGCTAAGGAACAAGGAGAAAATATTGAAGATCAAGTTAATGATCCTATGGATGAATATCACAATAATAACATAGTTCAAGATTATGAGGCAAATGAATTGATCCAAGACTTGTTTGCTCGACTAGTCAATGATGAGAATGAGGAAAATGAGGATAATATTCTTGATGGACCTTTGCTAGAAAAGGAAACAACAACACTTTATGAAGGCTCAAAAGCAAATCTTATCTCTACTACATTATTGTTGGTGAACTTAAAGGTTTTGAATGCTTTTTCAAACACTTGTATGAGATAGATCCTAAGGTATGCAATAAGTTTTATAACATGTTATACATAAAGGTTGTTTTTTACCTTCTTTTTTTGGTGTTAATTAATGTGTAAAATAAGAATTGAAGATTTATAATTAATATTCTTTACACTAACTAGTTATTTTTTATGTTATAGATTGTTAGGTGAAATTTTGTTACCATCATCAAATATTTTACCTCACACATACCGAGATTTATATTCCATTATGAAAGAAATTTGAATGGAGTGTCAAGCTATAAATGCATGTCCTATTGATCATATTATATATTATGGGAAACATGCATCTAAAACAAATTTCCCACAACGTCAGAGCAGTAGAAATTGAACCGATCAAATAACAAAAAGAGTGACTCAAAAGGTTCTTTGTCATATTTCCATAATTGCATGTGTTGCAACAATTGTTCAAGTGTGAAAGCATAGTGGAATTTATGGACTAACATGCATGGAAGAGAAGTGGAGAAGGAGTTGTTTGAATGCCTGCATATGGTTATGCATTTAGGGAAATTGAGGAAAAATGGCCGCATTTTAAGATTGAATATTATAATGTTAGCCTTTCATTGGCAGTTGATGGTGTTAGTCCATTTGGAGAGCTTAGGTCTATTTACTCAATGTGGCCAATTTTCTTATCAATAATGACCTTCCTCCTTAGATTGACAATGATTGTTTCACGCATTTTTTTACGTTAAACTTTTAAATGAAACATTTTCATTTGTCTTATTTGTTGCATAGTATCTTATATTTGTTTATTTACTTATATACATACATATCATGGTAGTAATTATGTATAGTTTCAAATAGTTATTAGGTATGTACCAAGTTAAATATGTGAATGTATATATTGAGCCTACTATCGATGAGTTGCTAAAGTTATGAGTCGACATCACTACATATGACATCTGTAAACTAATAAGGTAGAGGGAATTTCAATTCCATAGAATACTTGTGTGGACAATTCATGATGCCCCATGACTAATACATTTTTGTGGTATGTAAAGTTCCAATAATGAACTTTAGTAGTACATAATTATTTGAAGATATCATGCACATGTTTTAAATAATCCCTTCATATAATTGAAATTAATCCATCTCTTAATGTAGGTCTTCAAACAAAGGTCAAATATGCATGTCCAATTTGTGGTCGTTGGATGAAATCTCGTCGTTCAAAAAGTTTAGGAAAGGAGGTGTTTGATGAGTATAGGCACTTCGTTTTTAAGAACCATATGTATAACACTACTGAAAAACATCTTTTCACTTGGAAAAAAGAGATTGGATTAAAACCACAAAGAATGACACCTCACCTATGGAAGTTGGAATATAAAAAATTGTCAAGGTATGCAATCTCTCTCTCTCTCTCTCTCTCTCTCTCTCTCTCTCTCTCTCTCTATATATATATATATATATATATATAATGTTTTGAATTTTATATAATTTATTCTATTGTATTTGATAATTATTGTTGTGATTTCTTCTATGCTTCATCATGAAGGTCATGAAGGTATTAATAATGGGCTTCCATGGGGAATGGAAAGGTATCCCACTCAATTCATGAGGTTTCCCTACTATGAGGACCTAAGAACAGTTCATTTGTTTGATACAATGCATACATGGAAGAATGTGACATAAACATTATGGCAAATCATAGATGGTAGGAGGAATAAAGAGAGGATCATCAAATTTTGTAGTGACATTTAGGAAGCTAGTCATGCAATGCAAAGTGTGATATGATTCAACACATATTCTCCACCATTATCGCTCCTGAGATCTTTAACATTCTTGATAGTGTCTTTCTCAACAAGTGTTTTAAATTCACAAAATTTAGAGAATGTCTCATCTTTCTTATACATGAAGAAAATCTAGCACTTGTAAGAGAAATCATCTACAAATATTACATAATACCTATGCTTGGTCGTGGAGGCTGTCGAGAATGATCCACACACATCTGAGTGAACTCTTTCAAGGATCACATGCACTTGACTGTTCTTAATATGAAAGGTAGCTTTGGTGTACATCCCCAATGTACACCCTTTGCTTGTATATTTCTGCTCTAGTGTATGGTTGAGGTGGTTTGGCCTCTGGAAGCCATGGTTCGGTTTTGATGGATTGTTCCATGAGATCCCACATTCATGCTTGGAATATGGCACGAAGATGACTGCCTGAAGAGAGATTTGGCTTAGCCATGTCTATGGTCACGTGGAATGTGGTAATCCCATATCTGGTTGGCCTTTGCATCATTAATATGAGGTTATTTCTCCTTGTGAATTCATGAGTATTATACTAGTTTATATGTGGATTATATGGCTGATGTTTCCTTGATATTTCTTTTGTTATTATGTTGGTTATGAACATGTATTTTGACAGTGGCTCTGTATGGCTCTCATCACATTTTTACTTGTAAATGAATGAACAATGTATCTTATGCCTAATAGATGAAATTGCAGATAATGTTTTGAGGCATCAATGCTTCTTAGCGATTCTCAGATAAGTGTGAGACCCCTATGCTCAGTTATGCTATTAAGACCTATAGATTTCATGCTTGTGACATGTTTGACAAAATGTTTGTCATGGCTAGTAGGGGTCCAGTCTAGTGCTTGTTAATGTTTTTGCAAATGTATCATGGTTATGTTGTGTAAATTCATTTCTGAAGGTGTCATTGAATTCTAGGCAGTGACCTGGGCTCTAGGCATGAAAAATTGGCACAAATCCTAGAGTCGTAGGCACAACACTGGGGAAAAAGTCCACAGACACTTGCTTTCCCTTATTGTGGGAGAGTCTGGAGCCTCCTAGATGCACCCTGGTCCATATCAAGGGAGCGTTCAGGGGTTTGATGCACTAAAACTTTAGTTGGTCTCAGGGGTTGGTTACCTAAGTGGTTGGTATGGATCCTGGGAGCTCTGTTGTTGATGTGGAAGGTCTGTGTGATGTGTTATGCCAATTCCACTTCCTTAACTGATACATAGGGAGTCGAATCATATCATAGTAACTTCGCGTCACACGTTTACCCAAGTTGGTCAGTTACTTGGGTAGATGTGGGAGGAGGGTGTTACAGAGTGGTATCAGAGCATGGTTCACCCCTCAAACTAAATGCGCAGTGTGTTTGTCATGAATTCATGTCGGTTGCATAATGTTCCATATGCTTGTTGCATTTTCATGGTGTTGATCATGGTTGTAGTGATGTCTCCATGTGAAGGTTGATGGTGTTGTTATGAGTGTATGGTTGTATATGCATTTGTTATGCATGTCAATGTCTATATGTTGTTATGCATGCATTGTGTAATATTCCTAATTAGCAATGGCTAATTGGAATATTCGATTTTGCCCAATTTTTGCCTTCTATAGTTATTTATAAATAAAAAAGTGAGGACGGGGGACATAACTCACTTTAAGAATAAAAAATCACTTCCTAGTAGCACAACGTTGTGACTTAAGGAGGAGCCAAGGGGGCCAAAGGGGGATGCAGAAATGGGGCCCACGCAGACACATGGCAAGAGGGGAATCACGCAGGAGGAGGTGAGCCTAGGGATTGTGAGAGGCAGAGGCTATAAAATAGAGAGGAGCCCCCTAATTTTGGATCATTCTAGTTATGAACATTTGTGATAGTCATTTCGACTTAGAGCACGCTAGCTGTTTAGCTAGTCTGCAACACTGTTTAGTGCATTGAGTGTCTCCATTCGGAGATCTCACCCTTAGCCCCGGGGGACTTCGAGTGCCTGCTCGAGCAAGGTATTTCCATTGGCATTCAAGTAGTAGTTTCATCAGCATTTCAGCAGCAGTTTCATCAGCCTCTTTGAGGAATTGCGCAGAACCCCAAGGGGGTGATTTTCGGGGGTCAGCCATTTCATAAAATCTTTATGGGTTTTCTTGGGTTTCTTGAGTAGAGTCTGATTCCAGAGTTTCAACCTTTTCTAAGGAGGGGAGCAGCCCCAAATCCTCATTCGATTTCCAGCAGCAGCAGTAGCATGGTAGTTTTCTAGCAGCTGGGACGTAGATTAGTGTGAGGCCATTCCAGGAAATCTTTTTGGGTTTTTCTGGGTTTCTCGAGTAGAGCCTGAATCCAGAGTTTCAGCTTTTTCTGAGGATGGGAGCAGCCCCAAATCATCATTTGTTTTCTAGCAGCAGCAACAACACAACAACAACATCCACGCAGAGAGGCCATTCTTGTCATCTTGAGAGTATTTCTTCACTTGCCTTGTGCAAGTCGAGGTGCCATCTATCTAATCACCTCTTGTACTCATTTATTGCTCAGTATAATAAAATGGCTTAGCATTTCTCGCTGCATTTCTTGTGTATCTGCTTATATTCCTGGTTTACATTATTATATGTTGTTCCACTGTTATTTTATCACTTCTAGGTTATTATATCATTTGCAAATATTTGGTTGGAGTTTTTGCTGGGGTTTGAGGAATATTCTGGGTTAGGGATATTACAGTGGTATCAGAGAATATATCTGGCTCAGCCTGTGGAGCTAGCAATCTATGACACCAGGGGAAAAACCTTATATCTGTTACAGATTTCAGAGGTACAGAGACACTGAGCGTAGGTTGGAGAATACCTACGGAGAGGGAGACTGTGTTCTGGTGGTGGATGCAGAACAGGAGGAGCCTATGGTGGACGCAGGACAGAGGGAGGCTGTGGTGGACGCAGAGCAGGAGGATCCGATGGCAGATGATGACGGGAAGAGATTTACGGATATGCTCCTCAAATCAGTGCAGGATCTGTCAAGGCAGATTGAGGTGATGGGGCAGAGATTCACGGTAGTAGAGGCCAGATAGCGAGAGAGCCCACGAGTTTTTCAGATCGATGAGGGATCAGGTGCATCCCATCACTTGCCAGAGCAGCGTGATACTGTGCAGCAGGGGGCCTCACATGGCCCTACACGCTCTACCATGCCCACCTTCTTAGGAGTAGACACGGGGGCCACAGCCCAGCAAGAGGCAGAGCTCGGGCATATGGGCGATTATTTTGCAGAGTACCAGGCCTATGGGTAGGAGTTCAAGGAAGCCCTCTCATTCAGATATTTTGTTTAGCTCCAGCGAGATAGTAGACCCCAGGATCATCACAGAGGGTACCAACATTACCATGATGGCGACACCCATCGTGCAGCGAGCAGATTCCACTTGCCTACGTTTGATGGCTCATCAAACAGTTCGGCAAAGTCTTGGGTGGAGAAGCTGGACATTTATTTCCAGCTTAACCAGATGTCGGAGGCAAAGGCCATTAAGGTGGCAACGTTGCATTTGGTTGGTGAGGCCTAGGATTGGTGGTTTCATGGGATGGTTACACTAGGGCACTCCACAGTGACGTCATATGCCGAGTTTACTAGGAGACTGATGGAGCGATTTGATCGAAGGGATCCAGAGTAGCATTTTGTTGAGCTGACAAGGCTCAAACAGACAGGGAGCCCAAAGACTTGCATTGCAGATTTCTTGAGGGTCTCTGTGATGGTGCTAGACCTATCCACGACACAGAGGGTTTATATGTATGTTGAGGGGTTAGCAGAGCCACTTCAGGGTTTAGTCCGATCCACTAAACCAGCCACACTCCAGGACGCTATCAGCAGGACCCAAGACTTACATGATGTCTTATCCAGGACCCGGACACCTTACCCCCAGAGACAGATTTTCCAGTCTAAGGGGAAGGATGTGAGGATTCTACTTCCAAAGGGGAATCCAGGACAAGTATAGCTTGACGATGATGCTAGGAGGGAGCTGAAGAAGAAGCGGTTCTGCTTCACTTGTCAGGAGCCATGGGCACCAGGACATAGATGTGCTGCTGGCAAAGTACATTTTATTGAGGTCTTCTCCAAGAGCAGTGGAGAAGAGGATGACGAGGAGGATGTGGAGGTAGGAGATAGCCATGCCATACAGGGACCTTTTCCACCTCCACCACTAGCAATAGGTGGTGCATCTTTTGCACCCACCAGAGGGGCCCTTGCAGCATTACGGGGAGTTCCCAAGTATCTGACGCTACACGTACGAGGGACTGTACGTGGCCAGAGAGTATCAGTTTTGGTTGACAGTGGGGCGACCCATAACTTCATCGATGCCCAGATGGTTGAGTAGACAGGTATACAGACAGAGAGCTTCGATGGGTTTTCAGTCTTGGTCCTAGGAGATTAGACCATGACAGGTGCTCATTATGTTCCAGACCTTTCAGTGATGATGGGCACCTACACATTGACTGACCATTTTTTCATGGTCGATATTCCAGACACCAACATGATACTGGGTGTTCAATGGCTTATCACTCTAGGGAAGGTCATGACAGATTGGAAGACCCTAGAGATGGAGTGGGATGATGAGAAGACAAGGAGGCATGAGAAGATACGGGGATAGCATACATATCTGCCTCAGACTGTTTCAACTCATCGGATGGAGGCAGTCTTCTGAAAGGGAGACATAGAGTGGGCAGTGGAGCTGCGTGCATCAGAGGCAGGGACTACAGGGTAGACGGTACACCCAGAGATACAGTTTATCCTTAATCGGTATGCCATAGTGTTTGGGGAGATTCCACTAGGACAGCCACCGGGTCAGGGGTTTGAGCACACCATCGAGCTTGCGCAGGGCATACAGGTCGTGATTACCACCCCCTATAGGCACCCCAAGGCCTATCGAGATGAGATTGAGTGGGCTATCCAGGAGTTGCTGGCTCTTGGGCATATCCAACCGAGCACGAGTCCTTTTGCTTCTTCTGTGGTGTTGGTGAAGAAGAAGGACGGTACATTGAGGATGTGCATTGACTACAGGGCCCTGAACAAGAAGACCCTGAAGAAAAGGTACCCTATACCCAGGATCGATGAGTTGATGGACGAGTTGAGGGAGCACGATTCTTCTCAAAGATTGATTTGAGATCTGGGTACCATCAGATTTGCGTGAGGGAGCAGGACATTCCCAAGACTGCCTTTAGGTGTCACTATGGGCACTTTGAGTTCTTGGTGATGCCTTTTGGGCTAACCAACACCCTAGCTACATTTCAGTCCTACATGAATCACATCTTCCATAGTCATTTGAGGAAGTTTGTGTTGGCATTCTTTGATGACATTCTCATTTACAATAGGACTTGGGAGGAGCATCTCTAGCACAAAGAGACAGTTTTGCGTATCTTACAGGAACAACAGTTCTATGCCAAACTCTCCAAGTGTGAGTTTGGGTTGACGGAGATGTTGTATCTGGGACACGTCAGGGGTAGATGGAGTGAAGGTCCATGAGGAGAAGATCGGGGCCAACAGAGAATGGCCAGAGCCGAGAAATGTGACGGAACTTCGAGGATTCATTGGCATTTGTACTTACTATCATAAGTTTGTCAAATCTCACAGCTTGTTGCACCCCTGATAAATTTGATGAGGAAGGGGGCTTTCAATTGGTCGGATACAGCGCAATGAGCCTTTGATAGGCTCAAGGAGGTTATGAGCAGTTGCCCAGTGCTTGCGTTGCCAGATTTTACACAGCCTTTTGTCTTGGAGTGTGATGCGTCGGGAGAGGGGATCGGTGTAGTGTTGATGCAGGGAGGTCACCCTATAGCCTTTGAGAGCCAGAAGCTCCTTCCGCACGAGAGGTTGTATTCTATATACGACAAGGAGATGATGGCCATCATGCATGCATTGGCTAAGTACCGGCAGTATCTGGTGGGTAACAGGTTTAGGGTGAGGACTGATCACAACAGCCTCAAGTTCTTTTTAGAGTAGAAGCAACTACAGGAGAGGCAGCAGAAGTGGATCAGCAAGATCCAAGCATATGACTTTGACATTGAGTATGTCAAGGGTAAGAACAACATGGTAGCAGATTCCCTTTCACGTAGACTAGCCACGTTGTCTCTTATGAGCTTGGATACAGTTTGGAGGGCTCGACTCTTAGTAGAGTACTCCAAGGACAAGTTTGCATGTGAGGTTCTGGATGGGCAGGTGGCAGATGATAGGTACAGAGTGGTCAATGAGGTCATCTATTACAGGGACCAGATCTTCTTTACTGAGGGGTCTCAGCTCAAGAAGAAGATACTCCGGCATCACATGATTCACTGTTGGTAGGACATCAGGGGTTTACCAAAACCTACAGGGCCATTAGGGAGAGGTTCTCATGGAAGGGCCTCAAGGAGGACGTACTCCAGCACATCCGAGACTGTGATGTTTGCCAGAGGAACAAGGGAGAGATGAGCCATCCTGCGGGATTATTGCATCCTCTTCCCATTCCAGAGGGGAAATGGGAGAGTATTTCGATGGACTTCATCACAGGGTTGCCCATGGTACAGAGCAAGGATTGCATGTTTGTCGTCGTTGACCGACTGACAAAGTACGCACACTTTTTTGCCATATCCGCACACTATACAATGCTGAGCTATTCTTTAGAGAGATCTTCAGGCTACATGGTCTTCCTAAGACCATCGCCAGTGATAGGGACAGTCGTTTCATGGGTGGGTTTTTCCAGGAGCTTTTTCGGTTAGTGGGGACAGAATTGACACCGAGTACCAGTTATCACCCACAGATGGATGAGCAGACATAGATAGTTAACAAGTGGCTAGAGGGCTACTTGCGTAACTATGTCAGTGAGCAGCAGCGAGCATGGTTGAGGTGGCTGCATCTAGGGGAGTATCGCTACAATAATTCACATCGCATGTCCATTGGTATGTCACCATTCTATGCTTTATATGGGTTTCATCCTTTATCTTTTGCTGACGTGATGTTTGGCGATAGCAAGGCCCCCGAGCCAAGATATGGATCCAAGAGAGTTAGGATATTCTCTGAGCTGTCAAGGATAACATGGCTACAACACAGAACCACCAGAAGCTGTATGCCGACAGGGGTCAGGTGGAGAGAGGAGCAGCCCCAAATCATCATTTGTTTTTTAGCAGCAGCAACAGCATAGCAACAACATCCACGTAGAGAGGCCATTCTTGTCATCCTGAGAGTATTTCTTCACTTGCCTTGTGCAAGTCGAGGTGCCATCTGTCTAATCACCTCTTGTACTCATTTATTGCTCAGTATAATAAATGTCTTAGCATTTCTCGTTGCATTTCTTTTGTATCTGCTTATATTCCCGGTTTACATTATTATATGTCGTTCCACTGTTATTTTATCACTTTTAGGTTATTATATCATTTGCACATATTTGGTTGGAGTTTTTGCCGGGGTTTGAGGAATATTCTGGGTTAGGGATATTACACATTGTCATGGTTATGGTTATGCATGTATGGTAGGTCAAACATGCAATGTGAGGTCATTATATGCAATTAGGTCATCATGATGTTATTGGTATGTTATGATGCTAATGAGTTGGTTGAGATAAAGTAGGAGATGTAGACCATCAAAGTGAAGTTGCAGCATTGGACCTCAAGGCAAGAGCATGTCGTCATAAAGCTTTGTATATTGGGAATGCAGGTATGTAGGTTAAGGATTGTTATATGCATTATGGTTATGCGCGTGCCTTTCATTCTATTGTTGTTATCATTACATACATGATAGATGCTAGCTTATTAGTGTAGTCATATGTGCATGTGTCAGATAGTCATGAATGATAGTAACACGTGGTTGTATGCATTGCTATTGTTGTTTTATGTTAGATAACTTGATGCTTATGTTATATGTTGTTGATGGGTATGTTATAGGTTAACTTGTTGTTATATGATAGTTAGCTTGATGATTAGGTTATATGTTGTCGATGAGCAGGATATATAACTTGTTGTCGTTATATACTAGTAACTTAATGATTAGGGTTATTACACGAAGATCTTGATGTTACATGTATCATACTAATTTGGATTGGTCTGCGCAAATGGTTAGGGTTATGACATTCAGGTATGAATTAATATGTTGTGATATTATAGCATATTAATTTAGACTGACTGTGAAGATGTGATTATTATGTATGAATGATAATTGTTTATGAGTTTATGATGTGAACATGTTAGCTAGTTATTGTTATGGATATCATGACCTTATTTATGGATGAGTTGATATGTTGTGAAGTTATATCGTGCTAATATAGCTTGATTGTGCAGACAAGGTAGCCTCCCCTAAGATATATTAAGGTATGAATTTGCTTATGTTGTATATTTGGTGCTTGATTATTTGATTATGTTGTCTATTTGGTGTTTGAGTGTTTGGTGTCTATTATGTCGTCTAGTTGATTTATCTAACATGGTACGTTTATAGTTTGTTTTAATGTTTGATTAATTGCATGATATGAGTATACGTCAATGTTACACAATATTTTGTCACACTTCCTGTTCACTTCCTGTTCCACATGCCAAAGTGCCAAAATATTGACAATTGTGAAGTGTAATCATCATGAAACACATACTGAAACATCCATGAAAAATGGAAGAAAAACCTACGCTGAGTCAATTTTGAAGAAGGTTGACTGAAACCCTAAATTTTAGGATCAACACTCTTTGCTCCACTGCTTGCCCGTGCTGATGGTAGGCTACAGTTCATTAACCTAGTGCTACAAGCACAGGTTTTGATATGAAATCTCATGTTGAACCTCTTTTGGCAGGTTTTCTCAAAATGGAGGAGAAGCTTCATATGTTAGAAACTTCGAGAAACAAAGAGTTGGATGTTGTTGGGTAGAGATATGGTTGAGCTCTCCCATTTGGAGCTCCTGATTCTACATTTAAGGGCCTTCCCCTTGAGATGTGGACCTTCCTCCCTCTTTTGTGGATCCCTAACTCCTTCTCCCTTCCTATAAATCAAATCCCTTCCATCCCCAAATAGTTGGTCATTTATTGCATGCATTCCTATGCTGAGATTATGCCTAAATGATGCCCATCTAACTTGGAGAAGGAGTGCTTGAAGATTGTTGGCTTAGACTTAGACATCCACCAAAAGGACATCTCCAACATCAAGGCAATGATTGTATTCTCCCTTTTTATTCATTAATATACACATTTGATGTTCACTTTCCATAAATGTCTAAATATTTATGCATTTAGCTTGATATTCCTTGATCTATGAAGTAGTTTATGTTTGATATATACTATGTATGCTCTTGTATCTTGGATTGTCCTTTGATCTCCCTTGCTGGTACTTGGATGTAAGGAACAAGCAAGGAGTTAGCCAGGAAGCTAAGGGATTGAAGTCATCGTCAAAGGATTGAGCAATTAGCATCAGAGTGAGGTAGTTTTCTCTCTCTATTTGCATTTTTAAACATAAGCTAGGAAAGTATGCATTAGTTTTTTCAATTTGTTGCTAGACCCACTCATAGGGCTAGAGAGATTGCCTCTGTTCGCCGAGGGGATTTATCTTCACAACAAAATGGCGACTTTGTTGGGGATCGAACCTAGAATCTTTGGTTTCACAGATCACTGAACACAACATTCACAGAAATTGGCCACCATATGTTAAGTCCTTGGTTTTGGCTAAGGTGTATATTGTGGTTCACAGATACTTGGTAAACCCTCTTGCCTAGATTACCCTTTTTTATTTACTTTTTGTTTTTAATTTCTAAAATTTACTGCCCACGATAACATGTCTTACCCATGTAGTTCTCCTTGGCCTTATTATTCCTTATTAATGGTAAATTTTAATTGGAGCTCAAATAATTCACCTCCTTTCTTTTTGTCTTTGAGAAAAGGTCACCATGGCAGAACCGTTAAGTTCACCTCACATATCTCGTTCACATTCTAACATTGAAAGGTCACCGCAAGGAGTCCATCTTGAGATTCCAGAGTCACTTAAAGGTCAAGGTTTTGAACTTGGAATTGTCTCAAGTATTCAATCCCTTGTTTCTCGTCCTCCACCTCAAGAGTCATTGTCATCATCTCAAGAATCTAACCCAAAAAGTCTCGAGGTTCCTCAATAATTTTTGTTGTTTCCCCTGAATCCACTTTATGATCCTTTGATAGTATCTCCTCAATGCCCATATAGTCTATTTGACAATCCCGACTTACCTAAGGAACTTTCTCCTCGTTCTACACGAATTCCTCCTCACCAACTGTTTCCACCCATGGCATCAAAAGGTGATATTCCAACCTCTCCTTGAGATCCTCCTTTGGAAGTCTCAGCCACCCATACTCCAGGTATTGGTGATGAATCTGAATATCACTTTCCATCTGAAGGCTTTCCAAATGTGTCCTCTATTCATATGGGGAGTGGGCCAACTCCACCACTTGAAAGCAGTGAACCCTTATTCCCGCCAGTTTATACCTCTCTTTGTCATTTAGTTTCGGGTAATCCAATTGCATCTTCACTTTATCATCTTCTGATATGGTCATCTAGTGTTTTTCCTACCTCTGGCATGTTCGTTTCGAATGTGGCTTCCCAAATTCCTATTCAAACTGTGGTTTCTTTGGTTCTTATTCAAACTGCAGTCACGGTTGGGACAATTAATGTCCCTATAGGTTCTTCAACTCCTCTTTCGACCTCTATAGTGGTTACGCCTCCATTGAGTGGGCAATATGTACCACCCCCCTATCCCACCATATGTGGGGCAACCACCTCCTCCATATATGCCTCTTGTTTTTAGTGGAACCTATGTGAGTGGATCCCAAATTGACGTTATGGGAGCAAGTCAAATTGTTGGTAGTATTCCTTCTGGATCTGGTCAAATTCCTTAGCAAAAACCTCTTTCATCTCAAATACCTTACCAATAGCCATAACCTCCTTATGGTTCACAACAACCTCAAAATCCACCTTTCAATCAACATGTAGGATCCCAATTGCAGTCTGGTCCTAATCCCTCATTTGGGTTGTCTGGTCAATTTCAGTTTGCTTCTGGAACTTATCCTTTAGGAGTTGGTAATCCTGTGCAGCAATGACCATTGTAGCAGTAAGGAACCTATCAAATTCCACAAGGAACCTATCAGCAACAAGGGCCTTTTGTAAAACAAGGACCTTACGTGCAACAAGGGTCTTATCAAAAACCATTGCAGCAGCAAGGTCAACCCTTGTATCAACAGGGTCAACCATTGCAACAACAAGGTCAACCATTGCAGCATCAAGGTCAACCCTTGTATCAACAGGGTCAACCATTGCAACGACAAGTTCAACCATTGCAACAACAAGGTTAACCGTTGTATCAGCAACTTCAATAGTTGCATCAGCAACCCTGTACTCAATAATCTTCATAGGCTGTCTATCGCGCTTTTGGTTCTAAATGACCTTTGTCGGGTCAATATCAAACTTTTACGGGTCAGAACCCACCTATGTGGGGACAAACTCAACCTTTGTATGGTCAAAATTCCTCCCAGTGGGGGCAATATCAAAATCCCTATGGTCAAAATCTTCCACTATGTCGGCAAAATCAGTACCAAAAAGGTTGGAATCCTCAATCTGGACTTATCAAAGGTCTTTCATGCCTTTTAATCCTTAATTTTCATTTTTAGCTGCATTGGAGTTACCGGATGTGTTGAGGCTCACAAACGACCCAATACTTCATTCACCATGTTGGCATCTGGTTCCTACCAAAATTCTTGACAATTGTCCAAAATTCGAAGGGAAGTTTAGAGAAGACCCCCAAGCTCATGTCATGACCTACCATTTATGGTGTTCGTCCAACTCTTGGGTTGACGATTCCATTCGATTGCGTCTTTTCCAGCGAACCCTAACGAGTGTTGTCGCCAAATAGTACATCGTGTTACCTCGAGGTTCCTTTCAAGATTTCAACAATTTGGTTATGGCTTTTGTTACTCACTTCCAACAACAAGTTCTGTATGAAACTGATACCCATATCCTAACGTCTTTGAAACAAAATACTGCTACCCACACCCCTGATCACATCCATGAATGGAGGCATTGACATTGTCTTATTAAGTTCAGAATCCCTAATGAGATTTTAATCGAATGGTTTACTAATTCATTCATTAATCAAATCACCAAAGACATAACTATGGGTGGTTGTATGACTGAAGAACAAGCCATTGCCTGTGCTCAGTATATAGATTTGGTATATTCACAACCAGGCATGCTTTATGGTCTCTTACCCAATGCTCTGCAACCTTCAACTGATTCGACATCTTCTAAACCTGTGGAGACACCACCCGTTGATGGTATTGTTGGGTTAGTAGCTCAAAATTCTAGTAATGCTTCTTTTGCTTCTATGGAGCAAAAACCTATTGCAGCTACTGCACCTTCTCCTCCCTTGAATACTGTTGGCTGTGGAGCATGATTATTTAGAGGTCTTTGTTTCAACCGGATGTATACCCCAGGAAGATTATACACCCCTCCACGCGGGGGGGTGTGAGAGGAACTTGTCCCCTCCGCAGCGATTCGTGGCGGGGGGGGTGGCGATCCCCCTTGGCTAGGGGTTCCGAGGGCCATTGGTCCCCCTATGGGGGTTTCAGGGGCAACACCCTCAAAGCTAAAAACAAATGTAAAATTGCCTTGTAAAAGTATAGTAATTTCTAGTCAATCTAGGTCGTTCATTAGGCGGATGATCTGATGGTAGAACTTATGTTTAGTTTAGGGTTTTTTCCCTAGAAGGCAACCCCTCTCTTCGTATGAGGGCATTGTATTGAGGCTGTGTAATAGATGTGTATTCTCCGAGTGAGAAATAGAGAGGTGAGGCTGTGAGAGAAAACAGAGGGTATTACAGTGGAACTGTTGTAGGTTGTGTCTCTTCATTTTGCTGGATAATAAAAAGGAAGGAATGGCTGTTCAGGGTGGACGTAGCCTAAATTGGGTGAACCACGTATATTTGTGTCTCTCTGGTTTTATGTGTTTTATGTGTTTATATTTCTGCTATATTCTATGTGTTCTGTTGCTTTGTAATATATAATTTTCTAACAACTGGTATCAGAGCCGAAGGTCTATTTGGCTAACAAACTCGCAGGAGAGAAGGGTTCCTGGTTCGAGTGGGAGCAATGGTGGAGGATGGTAAGTTTAGGGTCAATAAATTTAACGGCCAAAACTTCTTGCTGTGGAAGATGCAAATGGAAGATTATTTGTATCCTAAAGATCTGTACCTACCATTGGGCGGAAAAACAACGATGCTGACGGGTATGACAAATGAAGAATGGAACCTTCTCGATAGAAAGGCACTCAGAATAGTACGGTTGTGCCTCATAGCATCGGTCGCCTTCAACATTTCGAAGGAAACAACGACAGACGGCTTGATTAAGGCATTAGCGAAACTATATGAAAAACCCTCGACCTCAAACAAGGTATTTCTTATGAAATGATTATTTAATATGAAGATGTTGGAAGGTGGATCTGTTGCAGACCATTTAAATGATTTTAATATTATTACAAGTCAATTAAGTTCTGTAGGGGTAAACTTTGATGATGAAGTTAGAGCTCTATTATTCTTGTGCTCATTGCCAGAAAGTTGGAATGGTTTTGTAATGGCCATTAGTAACTCCGTTTCTGGATCTAGTACTTTAAAGTTTGATGATGTTGTCGGTGCTATCCTTAGCGAGGAAATGCGACGGAAAAGCTCCGGTGAGACATCGGGAAATGCTTTGAGTGCAGAGTCTAGAGGAAGAAAAATGGGAAGAGGAAAGAGCTCAGGATATCGCAGTAAATCAAGGAAAGGCAGATCCAAGTCCAGATCGGGGATAGTTTGCTGGAAATGCGGAAAGAAAGGACACCTAAAGAAAGACTGTAGATCTCGGAAGGGAAAAGAAGGAGATGCATAACAAGAAAACAATCATGAAGCAAATGTGACAGGTGAGGTGTTACAAGATGCTTTGATTCTTTTTTTCGAAAAATATTACTAATTCCTTGGTGGTAGATTTAGGGGCCTCATTCCATGCCACATCTGATAATAAATATTTTCATGACTATGTTCAAGGAGATTTTGGACAAGTCCATTAAATGGGTGATGATAAACCCTGTAAAATTGTTAGAATGGGTAAGGTTCTTGTGAAACAGCATAATGGAAACCAATGGATACTAAAGGAGGTAAGGCATGTTCCAGATCTGAAGAAAAATCTGATTTCAACAGGTCAATTAGGCGGTGAAGGTTGTGACAACTTTCATAGATAAAGCTTGGAAGGTCACCAAAGGAGCCCTGGTAATAACAAAAGGCGAAAGGTTGGTACATTGTATTTATGTAATGGTATTTCAAACTCTGATAATGCTTTAACTTCCAAAGGGGCAGATGTAGCATTATGGCATCATAGACTCGGACACATGAGTGAGAAGGGGATGAAGATTCCTCACTCAAGGAATTTGTTGTTGGGTTTGAAGAATGTTGATTTGGACTTTTGTGAGAATTGCATTTATGGAAAACATAAGAGAGTCAGATTTCTTAGAGTTGGGAAAGAAAAGAAGAGCGAAAAATTAGAGCTTGTGCATACAGATGTATGGGGATCTGCTCAATTATCATCTCTCAGTGGCTCTCGTTATTATGTTACTTTTATTGATGATGCAACTAGAAAAGCTTGGATTTATTGTATTAACAATAAATTTGATGTATTTGATACTTTCAAGAAATGGAAAGCTTTGGTTGAGATTGAGACAGGAAAGAAATTGAAGTGTCTCAGATCAGACGATGGAGGTGAATATTGCAGTAAAGAGTTTGATAGGTACTATTCAGAGCATGGAATTCGTAGAGAGAAGACAGTTCCAAGAACACCACAAGAAAATGGTGTGTCAGAAAGGATGAACAGAACAATCATGGATCGTGCAAGGTGCATGAGATTGCATGCAAGATTGCCTTTACAGTTTTGGGCAGATGTTGTAGATACTGTTGTTTATCTAATAAACAGAAGCCTTCAAGTTCCTTGGATGGTGGTGTTCCATAGGAAGCATGGATAGGTAAAAAGGTAAACTACACCTTTTTAAATCGTTTTGGTTGTGAGGCCTTTGTCCATATTACTAAAGAAAATAGAACAAAGCTTGAGGCCAAATCAAAGAAATGTACCTTTATTGGATATGGTGTTAGTGTTTTTGGTTATTGCTTATATGATTATGAAAATCACAAAATCATTAGGAGTAGAGATGTAATATTCAATGAAAAGGTCTTGTATAAGAATCCGTTGCAGAAAAAGAAACTGGAAAAAGAAAACAAGGAATACACAGTTCTTGATGAGATCACTGAAAAAGTATAAGAATCTGTTGCAGGAAAAGAAACTGGAAAAAGAAAACAAGGAATACACATTCTTGATGAGACCACTGAAAAAGTAAAGGTGCCTGAAAATAATAATAATCAACAACCACAACAAAAGTAACCACCACAACAGCAACATGCACCCCAAACACCTGAAAGTGGTGTTAGAAGATCTACCAGGATAAGTATACCCCTTGAACGATACTTTCCTTCATTATATTACTTATTGTTGACTGATTCTGGTGAACTCGAATGTTATGAAGAAGAAATGCAGGTTGAAAGCAGGAAGAAGTGGGAGCTAGCCATGGAAGAAGAGATGGAATCCTTAATGCATAACTAGACTTGGGACTTAGTCAGGTTGCTTGCAGGTAAAACTACATTGCTGAATAAATGGGTTTACAGGCTGAAGGAAGAAGATGGAGGAAAACAGAGGTACAAAGCTAAACTTGTGGTCAAGGGGTTTGCACAAAAGAAAGGTATTGATTTTGATGAAATATTTTCTCCTGTTGTTAAAATGACTTCAATCAGAACTATTTTAAGTCTAGTAGCAGTTGAAGTTTTGCATCTTGAGCAGTTAGATGTAAAGACAACCTTTCTCCATGTGGATTTGGAGGAAGAGATATATATGCAGCAGCCACAAGGATATGAGGTGGAAGGGAAGGAGAAACTAGTGTGCAGGTTGAAGAAGAGCTTCTATGGCTTAAAACAGGCTCCAAGGCAATGGTATCTAAAATTTGACAAGTTTATGTCTGAACAAGGTTATACTAGATGTCACTCTGATCACTGTGTTTATCTGAAAAAGTAAAATGATGGCAACTATATTATATTGTTATTGTATGTAGATGACATACTTGTTGCAGGATCTAACATGCAGGAAATAAATGTGCTCAAAAGAAAATTGGCAAATTCATTTGCAATGAAGGATTTGGGAGCTGTAAAACAAATCCTTGATATGAGAATAACTAGAGATAGGAAAAATCATAAATTAACATTGTCTCAGAATGAGTACATACAAAAAGTGTTGAAAAGATTTAACATGCACAATGCAAAACCAGTTAGTACACCTTTTGCTAGCCAT
>APFE031041176.1:158704-170054 GCA_000404065.3 Pinus taeda
CGATCCACCCGGCTGGGGGGTCCGGGGGCCAACGGTCCACCCGACGGGGATTTCGGGGGCAGTGCCCCCGAAGCTAAAAACAAATGTAAAATTGCCTTCTAAAAGTATAGTAATTTCTAGTCAATCTTGGCTGTTCATTAGGCGAATGATCTGATGGTAGAACTTATGTTTAGTTTAGGGTTTTTTGCCCTAGAAGGCAAACCCTCTCTTTGTATGAGGGCATTGTATTGAGGCTGTGTAATAGATGTGTATTCTCCGAGTGAGAAACAAAGAGGTGAGACTATGAGAGAAACTAGAAGATATTATAGCGGATCTGTTGTAGGTTGTGTCTCTTCATTTTGCTGGATAATAAAAAGGAAGGACTGGATGTTCGGGGTGGACATAGCCCAAACTGGGTGAACCACGTATATTTGTGTCTCTCTGGTTTTATGCGTTTTATGTATTTATATTTCTACTATATTCTATGTGTTCCATTGCTCTGTAATATATAATTTTCTAACAAATACTGCAAAAAATCTTGGTAAAACTTCTGAGGTGAATGTTGTCCAATCTACCACATTAGATAAAGCCTCGAAAGGAAAAAAGAAGGATAAAGGCAAGGCTAAATTTGATACCCCTAAATAGGATTCTCCTAAATCATTTATTGATGATACATCCAAATGCAAGCCAAAATATCCTTGTCTTATATGTGACGAAGATCATTATACCAAGGATTTTCCCTATTGTGTTGAAGTTAGTCTTCTATTAAAAGGCACCCTAGGGACACATGTCATTTTGAAAGAACCCTTTCTATCACAACAGACTTCACTAGTAGATCATCCTCAATCATCTACATCTTCAGGCTCTGAAGTTTTTGTGAGTGGAACGACACTTGTCTCTGTTGCTACTCTATTAAAAGATTATTAGACTCCTACCAAACACACTGTGGAAAATGATTCCACTAATACACTTTCTACTTCCACTTCACCCAACTCTGGTCCTCTTCATATTGAACGACCTAGTAATGAATCCATTATCCAACCACCTCCCAAAGGTGTTCTTTGGAAGTCATCATATAATCTGAATGCATGAGCTGCTCAACATTATAATATTTTGGAAGATTAGCTCAAGCGCCTTTGACGATGTTAGCTTTGGAAGTCCTCAAGACTTGCCCATCGCAAAGGAAATAATTACTATCTGCCATAGGAGGGATTGATACTACAAATTCGAATCTGATTAATTTTGATCTCGAAAACCACATTCCTCATCTCCCGCATCATATTGCCTTTTTGATACAAGTTATTATCAAAGGGAAGACTATTCATAGGACTATTATTGATGAGGGTGCTTCTACTAGCATCATGTCCCTTTCATGTTGGAAAGATATTGGATTTCCACCCCTCAACCAATCCCTTAATACATTGGAAGATTTCGATAGTAGAAGTTCTCGTCCATATGATATTCTCAAAGACTTTCCAATTTAATTGGAAGGAAAAACCATTAACCTGGAAGTAGAAGTTGTCGATGCCAATCTGAATTACAATCTTCTACTTGATCATAGCTAGACCCATGCAACGTTTTGCATGGTTTCTACATTATTTCAAGTGATCTAATTTTTTCATCAAGGGAAAAGAGTCACTGTCAGTCAACTTGCATTGTTTTCTTCCAACTCTTCGAATGGCAATGTGCCGTATGTTGGGAATATTGATATCCCTCACGAGAGTGTTAGGGCGGGTATTTTTAAAGACTCTTCCCTTATGGGAAATTTTTCCCTTCCACCTTTGAATGTCACTTCGATTAACATGATCTTGACTCATCACAATCCTTAGCTTGTTCCTCGTCCTGATCAGATTGACAGTTTTGGCGATGTTATTTCACTTAGCCCCATAGAGAAAGCATATCAGGCTGTTGTTTCGGCTTCTGCGACAACTTCTAAAATTCATGATCATTTCAGTATGAGTCTAGATGCATATTCGCAATCTTCCTGGCTCGGTTCTTGGGATTCTCTGGATCCTTTGAATGATATATTTCCAATTGATGATAGAATCTCAGAAGTTATGTCTCTCGAGGAAACTCCATGAAATGATGCCCATCATCATTCCTCGTTTGTCCCAAGCTTTGGTAATATTTCTTTTTTGTCTAGAAACCATTGTTTCCGATGTATTGACTCATCCACTTCAGATAGATATTTTGGTTCATGAAGTGTTGCGTGATGGAAACATGGGAAACATTTAAGCTATAATGCCCATCAACATCTCTATCAAACCAGGGATTGTCAAAAATATCCATATTGGGGTTTCTTATTCTCCATATGAGATCAAGATTTATACCGCCCTCTTCAAAGAATTATGTGATGTCTTTGCTTGGTCATACCAAGAGATGCCTAGAATAGATCCAAGTATAGTTGTGCATGAGATACCTACTTATCTGAATGTGAAGCCTGTTCATCAACGTCTTTGTCCTGTACACCCTAGAAAGGCAGCTGCCATAAAGGGAAAAGTCGAAAAAATTCTTAAAGCTAGTTTTATTTATCTTATTCAATTGGTAGATTGAATATTGTTCATGTGACTAAGAAACAAGGAACTGTTTGCGTTTGTGATTAATTCGCTGACTCCCTTTATAGATCAGATCATTGACAAATGTGTCGGGAGTGAGATTTTTTCCTTTATGGACGGTTTTTCTGGATACAACTAGATTAACATTCTCCCTGTCGATCAACATAAAATTTCTTTCATTTGTCCTTGGGGAACCTTTGCTTACAAAAAACTCCCTTTTGGTCTGAAGAATGTTGGCGCGACCTTCCAATGAGCGATGTCTTATGCCTTTCATGATATTAAGCATATCCTTCAACCATATCCCAATGACTTGCTAACACATTCTGCTAAGCGTCATGACCATCTTAATATGTTGAGAAATGACAACAAGAAATTCCAGTTTAATTTGTCCTTGAATTAAATTGTGAATTAAAAATCGAATTATATTCTCATAGCAACTTGTAAATAGTTAATTAAGTTTAATTAACTTAATTATATTAGGAATTTTGAGTTGGAAATCTTTTGGAAGTCATGTATATGTTCTCCCTAAATTTTAGGGGTCCAGTATGAGTTTAGATTGAGTTGTAATTAGATAACTCAGTTTACTGAGTTATGGTCAGTTAAACTAGTTCTAACTGTTTGTTGAACTAGTAGAGGGTTAACAGTCAGTCAGTGCACTGGTGCATCCACGGGTGCTACTCTAGATAACTGAAGATTCACTCATCAGAAACTCATGCATGTCATTTATGAGAAGGACCCAATTGAGATTAGAGTGCAGGGACAATGTACTATCAGTTGTATGATTTACTGAGTTGTAAATATCATGCATGCAATTAAGAATAGGACCTAATTAGGATTGACTAGTTTTGAAAGCATTAATTCCCTTTAAATACGGGCTATTCATACTAGGAATTGCGCAAGGAAATACGAGCTTGGCAGGTAGTGGAAATTGGCTAACTGTTAGCTAAGAGTGGGCTTGTGAGGCAGAGAGTTGAGGATACTTGTACAAAATTGTTCTTGTGAGAACAAGATTTTTATCTTCACTCATATTTCTGATTAATGCAATACATATAGGCAGGGTTTTGAGTAGTGGCTTTCCCTAGAGAAACTTATTGTGTTATGTGCCATTGATTTGTCTTCTTCTTGTTCATATTGTTTTCATCGATCTATTGGCTTTCGCTGGTTGAAAGTAGAAGTAGATTCTTATCCTCTGCTTTAGTATATTGCATGAGCTTGTGAATCTATAGGAAAATATACATGGTTTTAGATCCAAATTCAATATGCTAGAGGATATTTCGAAGTTTGGAGTTTTGGGTTACACGTGAAATTCGAATTTGCAATACATACTTCAGGATCGATAGATGGCGTTCTATGGTTTGCGGCTCGAGTATGCCTTGGAAGGAAAATCAAATTATATAGCCTAGAGGGACATAATGGAGGTTGTGCTAGAGGATAACGGATTAAAGAATTTCATTGATCAACACATTCCTAAGGCAACAACATTGGATGCACAAAATTTGGCTAAATGCAAGAAGTGTGTGGCAAAGGTGAGGCGAATAATCCTTGAGGGAGTTTGAGACCACATTGTCTCGACTCTCCATGGAAAGGAAAATGTGTATGCTATGTGGAAAGCATTGAAAAACTTGTATCAGAACATCAGTGTCCAAAGGAAATTGGCATTGAAGGACACACTACGAAAAATCAAAATGGAGAAAGGTGAGACTATTCCAAAATACTTGACCAAGTTCACTAAATGTCGTGATGAACTTGGAAGTGTTGGCATGGTGAGCCTTGCTTTTTTGGGACTCCCAAAGAGTTGGCATAGTTGTCAGGACTTTGTCAATGGTCGGGAAAAGTTGCCATATTGGGAACAACTGTGGTCGGATTTGATGCAGGAGGAGATCAAGAGGAACACCAAGGATGGCTCTTCATCAAAGACTGATGATGAAGAGAATTGTTCCTTAGTGATTAAGGCGAAGAAGGGGAAAGGGAAAGCTTCCCATTCCAAATCAGATTCTTGTCATGGAGGCAAGAAGAAATGCATGACGAAAATTAAGTCTTTCATTGTCACGAGCTGGCCAATTTTGCTATAAATTGTCACTCAATAAGTCCAAGAAGAAGTCCTTAGGAGGAGCGGCAGGTGAGGCTTTGGCCTCTTAAATATAATTGGACTTTTCCCTCATTGCATGCATGGTGTCGTCAATGATGGGAAGTGTATGGTACTTAGACAGTGGAGCTTCATTCCACATGACTAGCGACAAGGAGTTATTTAGTGACTTGGAGGAGAAAGATCTCTAGATGCACATAGAGATGGGTGACGATGGGAGGTATAATGCTACTGGATTGGGAACAATTACTTTTCGGAGGGAGCATGGGGCTCCACTCACCTTGAAAAATGTTATGTATGTGCCTAGGCTAAAGAAGAACTTGGTATCCATTTCCATGCTTGAGAATAGAGGCTATGATGTGATATTCTCGAAAGGAAAGGCGTTACTTCAACACATAGCCATGGGTCAAGTATAGAAGATAGGGATTTAGGTGAAGAATCTCTATAAACTGGAGGTAGAGGATTGCACTGCTTTAAGTATAAAAGCATAGATGGTACGCAGCCGAGACGTTGGAAAGTTGTGGCACAAGCAATTGGGTCACTTGCATCATGGGGGTTTGAAGATCATGCAACAAATATCCACTGGTTTTCCCAAAGGTACACTAAAGAAATTTGTACATGCAAGGGGTGCAATTTGGGTAAATACACCAAGTCTTCCTTTCATGACATAGAGAGTCAAGAAAAGGCTATTCTAGAGTGAGTCCAATAAATTGTGTGTGGACCATTCTCGAAAGCATCCACAACCAAACATAGGTATTATGTTATATTTCTTGATGACTTTTCTCAAACATGCTAGATATTTTTCATGCAGAAAAATGATCAAACCTTCACAAAGTTTTGTGAGTTTAAAGAATTGGTGGAGAAAGAGTCGGTAAGAAGTTTAAATATCTACAAAGTGATAATGGTGGTGAGTATGTCTCAAATGAGTTTAATAACTTTTGTGCAACGGAAGGGATTAAACGGGAGTTGACGACACCCCATAACCCTCAACAGAATGGGGTGGCCGAGAGGAAGAAAAGAAGCATAGTAGGGGCAACGAGGGCGATGTTGCATGATCAGGGTCTCCCACTACACTTATGGGCTGAGGCATGCAACACAATGACTTATGTTCAGAATTGTAGCCCTCATCGGATTCTTGGGATGAAGACACCAAAGGAGGCTTGTTATGGTAAGAGGCCAAATCTTGGTCACTTCAGGATCTTTGGGTCATCGGTATATTTCCATGTGAAAAAATATGCATGGAAGAAGTTGGATCCAACAACAAAGTTGGGGATATTTGTGGGGTACACTGATACACTTCACAACTATCGAGTGTACTTTCCGACAAGAAGGATGATAATGGTTTCAAATGGATGTTAGATTCGATGAGGGGAAGGCCATGGGAGCTTCCCTTGAGAGGGAGATTGAGCTACATGTGGTTGAGGAGCTTTTAGCTCCTAAGGTTGAGGAGCCTCAGATTGATGTGGAGTAGCCTCATGCATAAGATTCGGGAGTGGAGACATCCACTCAGGGAGAGTCTTCTAAGAGATGGGATAAATCACACTAGAGAGGCAGATAGATTATTGTCGGATGCTACAGAGAATGTGGGAGCACCCACAACACAATGCAGACAAAGGAGGTCACCTGACAGGTACACTAGATACATGGCTCTTATGAGTGGATGTGTTGTGACAGAGCCATCTTCCTTTGAGGAAGCAGTGCAACAACCAGTTTGGGTTGATGCCATGGTGGAGGAGTATGACTCAATAGTTTGTAACAGTGTTTGGGATGTGGTCCGGAGACTAGAGGATAAGTCCATGGTGAGATCCTGTTGGATTTACAAGGTAAAGCAAGCTGCAAATGGTAGTGTGGCGAAGCATAACGCTAGATTTTTGGTCCATGGCCTTTCATAGGTAGAGGGGATTGACTATGATGAGACCCTTGCTCCTGTTGCAAGGTACTCGTCGATCATATCTATAGTGGAACTATGAGCGTAAATGGGTTGGAAGATACATTAGATGGATGTGAAGATAGGCTTCCTTAAGGCACAATTGAGGAAGAGATGTACATAGAGCAGCCTGAAGGTTTTGAAATCTTCGACCGCGAGTTGCATGTGTGTCGGCTCAAGAGAGAATTGTATGGATCGAAGAAAACACCTCTTGCTTGGTACACCAGGATAAATAGCTACTTCACCGGGTTGGGCTTCACGAAGAGTGAAGCAGATGTGAACCTGTACCACATAGTGGTGGAAGGTAAACTATTTATCATTATACTTTACGTTGATGATCTCATACTGACAGGTGATGATACACTGATCAAATCTTGCAAGGAGGACCTTGCAAGAGAGTTTGAGATGAAGGACTTGGGGCTCATGCATTACTTTTTGGGCATGGAAGTATGGTGGGGTGATGGGGAGTTGTTTATGTCTCAAGGAAAGTATGCCAACGAGATACTCAGGAGGTTCCACATGGAGAGCTGCAAGCCTATGGAGACTCCTCTAGTTGGTAACTAGAGGAAGGAAGATGCTACTTCTGGAGAGGTAGTGGAAGCTACTATTTACAGGCAGCTTGGGGGTTCACCCATGTACTTGGTGCACACACGACCATATTTATGTTATGCAGTTAACTAGCTGAGTCAAGTGATGGTTAGGCCTACCAAGCTGTATTGGAAGGCAACAAAGGATGTATTGAGATACCTCAGGGGTACTACTTAATACAAATTATGGTATATCCAGACAAGGGGAGTGAAGCTTCAATGCTTCACAAATGCAGATTGGGCGGGAAGTCCATCCAACCATAAAACACATCTGGAGGGATTTTTAGTATTGGGTCAGGGATAGTTTCTTGGTATAGCATGAAACAAAGATCAATTGCACTGAGTTTGGTAGAGGTAGAGTACATGGCTACAAGTTAGGCAGCATATGAGGCAATCTGGATGAGGAAGATCCTGGTTGGTCTGTTTGGTCAGTAGATGGATTCGACAATGATTTACAATGATAATCAAAGTTTTATCAAACTCTCTGAAAATCCAGATTTTCATGATAGGTCCAAGCACATTGATATCCGATATCATCATCTACGAGATTGTGTATTGAGGTGGATCATGTTATTATAGTACATTCCCATGGAGGAGAAATATGCTGACATTTTGACAAAGGCATTGTTAAGATGTAAATTTGAGTTTCACAAATACAGGATCGGGGTAGTAGATAATCCCTTTCTTGTTGAGAGGGAGTGTTGAGAAATGGCAACAAGAAATTCCAGTTTAATTTGTCATTGAATTAAATTTTGAATTAAAAATCGAATTCTATTCTCATAGCAACTTGTAAATAGTTAATTAATTTTAATTAACCTAATTATCTTAGGAATTTCGAGTTGGAAGTATTTTGGAAGTCATGTATATGTTCTCCCTAAATTTCAGGGGTCCAGTATGAATTTAGATTGAGTTATAATTAGATAACTCAATTTACTGAGTTATAGTAAGTTAAACTAGTTCTAATTGTTTGTTGAACTAGTAGAGGATTAGTTGTCAGTTAGTGCACTAGTGCATCCATAGGTGGTACTCCAGATAACTGAAGATTCACTCATCGGAAACTCATGCATGTTAGTTCTGGGAAAGACCCAATTGAGACTAGAGTGTGGGGACAATGTACTATCAACTGTATGATTTATTAAGTTGTAAATATAACACGTTCAATAAGGAAGAGGACCTAATTAGGATTGTGCAGTTTGGAAGCATGAATTCCCTTTAAATAGGGGTTATTCATCCTAGGGATTGTGCAAGGAAATAGGGGCTTGGCAAGCAACGAAAATTGGCTAAGTTTTGGCTAAGGGTGGGCTTGTAAGGCAGAGAGTTGAGCATACTTGTGTGGATTTTTTCTTGTGAGAACAAGCTTTGTATCTTCACTCATATTTCTAATTAATCGAATATAGATAGGTGGGGTTTTGAGAAGTAGCTTTCCCCAGAGAAACTTATTGCGTTATGTGCCATTGATTTGTCTTCTTCTTGTTCATATTGTTTTAATCAATCTATTGGCTTCCGTTGGTTGAAAGTAGAAGTAGATTCTTGTCCTGTGCTTTAGTACATTGCATAAGCTTGTGAATCTACCAGAAAATGTACATGATCACCTTCGAGAGATCTTTATTCATTGTCGACACTACAATATTCGTTTGAATCCGCATAAATGTGTCTTTTGTGTCAAATATGGTCATCTCTTAGGGTTTGCAGTATCCAAGGAAGGCATCCAGATTGATCCCTTAAGGTGGAGGCCATCATGAATTTTCCCCCTTCATCTTCTTTACAACAGTTGCAAAGTTTACAAGGGAACGCGAATTTCCTTCATCGTTTTGTCCCATATTACACTTAACTTGCCAAGGGATTTACTCACTTGTTAAAGAAAGGGATCCCATTCATTTGGGATGAAGTTGCTCAAAAATTCTTTGATGCATTGAAGAATTCCCTTATTAGTGCTCCTTTACTACATCCCCCAAATTATCACCGCAATTATCTCTTGTACTTGCCCATCGCCGATAGTATTATTTCTATGGTACTTGTTTAGGATGATGATGGAGACGACCACATGATTTACTACTTGAATCAAAATCTTTTTGATGTTGAAACTTGATATGGCCATGTCGAGAAACTAGCTTTAGTAGTTGTTCACGATGTTCAACACTTTCGACACTATATTTTCTTACGAAAAACCATTGTGATTTCTGATTGCAACCCCATGACATATATTTTGACTTGTCAGTTACTGAGGGGCAAGTATTCTAAATGGATTGTTATCTACAAGAATTCAATTTGGAATTTGCTAAATATAAATCAAAGAAATAACTGGTTTTCGTGGAGTTTATTTGTGATCTTCCTTCTGCAACCACATCTACTACATCCAACGAGTTGATTCCTGACGAAACTATCTTCCTCATCAGTATTGTCGATCCATGGTACGAAGATATCATTACCTATCTCTAGAACCAAACATTTTGACCAGAGTTATCCAACTCTGAACGTCAACGCATCCGACATCAGTCCCAACCTTTTCAAATTATTGGGGATACTTTGTACCGTGTTGGTGTCGATCCTATCCTTCATCGATGTTTAACAGTTGAAGAATCTGAGAGAGTCTTAAATGACTGCCACTTTGGGGCCTATGGCAGTCACATATCGGGATATGATACAACTCAAAAAATCCTTTGCACTAGTTATTTCTGACCTTCGATCTTCAAAGATTTCATTTTAGCATTCCAAAAATGTCATGCCTGTCAGATTTATAACCGCAAAAAGCACACCCCACTCGCACACTTGAACCCAGTTGTTACCACTAGACCCTTTTCCAAATGGGGTATTGACTTCATGACATGTAACCCTCACTTGGCCAAGGGGCATGGTTATATCATTGTCACCGTTGATTATTTCGCTAAATGGGTTGAGGCAATGCCCACATATGATGTTGATGATAAAACTGCGACTCAGTTCCTTTTTAATCACGTCATAGCTCAATTTGGTGTCCCTCAAGCCATCGTTACTGACCATGGCTCTCATTTTCGAAATTATATGATGATAAAACTTCCTGTTCAGCTGGTTTTGTGTCATGACAGCTCAACTCCTTACTATCCACAAACAAATGACCAAATTGAGGTAGTCAACAAAGTCTTGGTTACAATGCTTCAACGTACTCTTGTGATGCATAAACGAAATTGACACCTTATGCTATTTTCAGCTCTATGGGCATACTAAACCGTATCTAAGATAAAAATTGGATTCACACCCTTTCAGTTGGTGTATGGTCTAGAGGCAACCCTTTTGATTGCATGTGAGATTCCTTCATTAAAACTAGCTGTCGAATTACTCCCTGGCACTTCACGAGAGGAGGAACGATTACTTTACCCTTAAAGGCTTGATGAAACTCATCGTATTGTTGCGTTAGTAATTGAAGCTCAAAAGAAATGAGTTAAAGCACAATACGATAAAACTATTACTCCCTGTGTTTTTGTTGAAGGTGATTTGGTCTTGTTATATGATCAAGGCAATGATAAAATGGGAAGTGGGAAATTTGAACCAATGTGGCATGGGCCTTACATTGTTAAACGAGTATTACAAAAAGGTGACTATGAGTTGGTTGACTATGAAGGAAATCAGTTGGCTAAGCCCTGAAACGGACTTTACCTCAAGAAGTATTATGTGTGATTTCATGTAAATACTTTGTACATTAGTGTGTTTTTCATTAGTGTACAGTCGATTTTGGTGTGTTTGTTTGCTTTTGCAAACATGTTTCCCTTTGCTTACCATGCGTTCTACTTGGTTTGCAGATGTCATTGAACCTTTATGTCGGTTTCGATGATGGAGCTTGTTGTAGTACATAAAATTTATCTTCCGCCACATGGGCAATCTATGACCCTAGTGGTGAGTTAGTGAATTTACAAGGCATATGTTTAGGTCATACTACTAATAACATTGTCGAATATAGTGCGGTTATCAAGTTTTTATCAGAAGCCATTGCTCTTGGCATTAGAGAGTTAGTCATTAATCTTGATTCACAACTCATTGTACTACAACCTAACAGACAATATCCAATTAGAAACCCTCATATTTTCAGAATGTATTTGTGAGTTCGTCTCTTGGAACGAGACTTTGATTATATCACTTATCAATGTATTCTGAGACGTTTAAACACATTAACGGATACATTGGCTAATTATGTATTAGATAGACATCTATGACATATGTAAAAAAAACCATCAGATAGTGA
>APFE031041176.1:177141-188554 GCA_000404065.3 Pinus taeda
CCCCCCCCCCCCCCCCCCCCCTCTCAGTATTACTTCCAACAGTTGTGACCATGCAAGAATCAAATCCGATTTTGGGATGTTATGGTGGTTTGAGGAATCAAGATTGTGATTTGTTGTCACTAAATCCATGGATTTGCTGCCACAGAAGAAAAATGTGTAAAAAGGAGCGACAAAGGAGGCTTCATTGATAACAATATCATCTGTCCATGGTAAACATTAGTCCACAGCTCTGCTACAACAATAATTGATTGATTTGATTATTAAATCACCGCTAGAGTCAATACCTATCCAACAGTGTATGGTTAATGGCTACAGTTAGAAGTTACAGGCCACTAATCTAGTTGGGTAAATGAGAATCTAAGAGCATGCATGGGTATTGAATTAATATCTTATACGCATTTTTGTGGCACTAAAGACCCTGTTAACATATGATGTCGTGTTTTCTCAACTAGTCTTGCTGTAAGTAGAGTTGATTTTCATTTTTGTTATGGCTTTTGCTCCATCTATACGCATTAACATCCAAGAGCACGAAGAAATCCCTTTACTCAATGAAGAGTCGATGATATCTGGTGGGAATGATGTAAATTTGACAAGAGGCATTGCAATTATCACTGGATTTTGGCTCCAGTAAACCACAACATTGTTTCTCGCTCTTTGAATTCATTTTTGGTTATTTATTGACTTGGGTTGTTTGTTCAGGATTTTATCTACAGAAACTGTGCACATTCTGCAGCTGAACAGTGATTCTGCAGCTAATCGACAATTCTGCAGCTGAACAACGATTTTGCAGCTAATTGATAATTTTGCAGCTGGAAAACAATTATGCAGCTATGCATTTAACTCAATGATTTATTTGTCAAACAATGCATTCCAACCATTTCATCTACTTACATCATCTTTCATTGTAGCATCATGTTCCCATGCCACATTTTACATGACAATTTTCATTGTTTCATAAAAATTTCAAAACAGTCTAACTTTCTCATACGACATCGGAATTCAATGATTCAAGTGTCATTGGAAAGATTTCGACGATATCTACAAAATGAGGAAGCTATTATTATATTTTGAAATAGTAAAGAATTGATAAATTGCTGAAAAGAAACAACAGGTAACTTGAGGCACTACTTTCGACACAGGCATAAACTCTTTTGGTTTTTTTTTCATGAACTTGTTTAATAGTACCGATTCTTATTTTTTGATGTAAATGTCATTAATAGAGACATTGATCACCTCTCTATTTTGATAACCTTACAATCCATTAGATAAGAAGTACTAGTTTTTGCAGATTCCAGGAGGAAGAACAGACGACCATAAGCAAATAGTGTCTCTCAAAGACCACATTTATTTCACAAGAGAATGACCAGAGCAGCAATAGAGATGAAACATCAATGCATGAGCACATGCTAATGCATATCAGATCTAGCAGTTGCAAGCCTTTCAGATGCCAGTGTTTCCATTGCATCGATACTCCTTCAGTCAATAAAACCTTAATCTCATTTCTTTGCAGTCGCATTGCATTTCACTTAGTCAGTCAATAAAATTCTCATCTCATTTTCCTTCACTACTCATTTTTATTCATAGAAACTATATTTTCTTGCCTTGCTTTTACTAACTCATAACCCATTTTCATAAAGACTTTCAGCTCACTTTCCATTCACTTGTCATTTTCCTTTCCGTTAAATAAACCTTGACCCACTACAAAATTCTCCATTCATAGTCCTTCAAAATCATTGTTTCATGCTTGCATTAGATGATGGAGGATTCCTTAAGTCCTTCCTTCTAACAAGCCTTGGCCTATCGACGTCGACACATTATCTAGGTCTAAGCCTAGAGTCCTCATTAGTACCTTGAGGCTTCTATGCCTTAATGATAGGCTCTCTCGCCAGCCAAAATGGGAATACATCAATGTCCCTTGATCGTTGGATCTTGTAAGTGGCTCGACATCAGCTCATTTATTCTCCCTTCTCAAGATGTATTTAGGTACCTTGGCACTCGTTGACATTAATAGAGAGTTTGCCTTGCATTGGTTAACGACATTCATCAATGGTCAGTAATCCAATGACCTCTCTTCATGCTCGACACCAACACATTTATTCGCATGACTAGAGTTGTACCATCGGTTTCATAACGATTGAAGACTATATCATTTCAGCATTTTACAGCAGATACAACAGACTTAGCAGTAGAAATAAAGAATCCACTTCACAACCTCATCCACCATTTATGCAACCAAGAAGAAAATGTATTCTACATTTCATTCCATGATTCAGAAGTAGCCACACTCTTCAATTTCCATAACTCATGGACATTGAAGGTAAGTGAAGGTACGTGGTTTTCTAATTTTTAGGCATGCAATTCCTCAAAATACTAAAATTGTAACTATGGGAAATTCCTCACTTCCTCTTTCACATTGTCATATCTTTAGTTGGGGGGAAGGGACATCATTTCGTATTCATATATCAAACACTATCACACATTTTCATTTGATCCTAACATACTTATCTTAAGAAATTATGATTGCATTATGGTTCAAAAAGTTATATGATTTGCAAATAATGCCTAAATTATGAGCACACTATATGGCTAATTTTAAATATGCATTCTTAAATATGTTCAATGAATCTTGCTGCAACAAAAAGAAACAAGGTATTGAAACACAAGAACCAATACCAATTAGAATTTGGTTGAAACACAAGAACCAACCAAACATGTTGCAATTCAATGTATGACAAAGATACTTTGCAAAAATAAATAAAATTGTCAAATGCAAAGTCTAAGGACATATGATATAAGCCAAGCTCATTCAAAAGCAAAGACATTGCGAGCAAATCAAAGGAATTAATGCAATATTTGCATAAGGACATGCAATTACTCTAGTTGGGAGGTATGCTGGGCCTCCAAAATGTCTTCAAAATGACACCCACTTTCACCTTCATCGCCACCATTTCACTCACATGTCGCAACTCCATAACCATATAACCTTTCATTACCACCATTTTCATAAATATATGGGTTATCATCCTTATTTACCAAAGTTATTTATTTTATGTGTTTAAAGTGAATTTATGATTAAAAACTAGGAATTAACATGGTTTCATGTATCTATATATGTGGCTTGAGTTTCGTGACATGTGTAGGTCATTTGGAAACTTCCAATGAATCCTTATGTGGCCTCCAATGCTCAAATTCGAATTCCCTTCAAAGGAGATTTGGATAAAGGTCAAATAAGGATATGTGTCCTATTTGGATTGTAACTCTATGAGGTGTCTCATCATTTCTTATTTAGACTAGAACTCTATGAGACACTTAGGGGATATGTGTCTCATTATGAGCTATTTAGTTGTAACTATATGAGATTTTAGTGGATCTTCATTAAATAGGGTAGCTTCTTATGTTTTTGTATAAATAGGAGAGCCTTCTCTTTTGAAAGGCATGTGTAAAGTTGGAGAAATGCTCATGTTTTTAATAGAGAATTTGGAGCTTATACTTGGAGATTTAAAGATTTAGTTTTGCTTGCATATGGAGCTCCTTCACTTGCCATCCTCATACACCATTGGAATGGCCATCTAATGATTGTGAGATTTAATTTCTTTTATAGATTAAAGTTCATTTGCTTTCTTAGTATTAGTTTTAGAATGATTGTGTAATCTTTGCTTTTCTAAAAACATTTCAATAGGGAAGATTTATGTATTTCTAATTGGATTAAGTTTAAGGCAACGGCTCATAGTTATTTAGTTTCCTTTCATGTTCTGTTATTTACTTTCTTAGATCAAACTATCAATTCATTGTATAATTGAATAAAGGATCAGACCAAGAAGGTGACTTCAAATTGGGTGATTGAATGTTCAACCTATGCAATCATTGAGCTTTATTTTTTCATGCTTTTATATTTGCTTTTCAGATCCTCATTTAATTGCATTAACTGATATTCCTAAAGATCATTCTAAGAAATTGATTTAATCATATTTCAAGATTGAATGGTTGAATATTTGATACATGCAATTACTGAGTTATTTTCTACACACTTTACTTGTTTTTCTAGGACATTAGAAGTTAAAGTATAAATAGTTTCTTACACATCATCTCAAGGAGGTAACACTTCATAATTGAATGTTGGAGTAACTAAGCATACATTAGTTGTTTTTTATTTCACAGGTTAGTTGAACTTCATTTTCATTATTTGGTTTCATAGATTAGATGATTTGGTTTTAATTATTTTGTAGTTAGATTGATCTAAACTGAAAAACAATTTCTAGCACATATAGTGCACGCATGCTTCACAAGTTTATGAAACCCCCGGGTTGACAAATTAAATGACAGGCAATCACTTTGCCCCAACACCGCGATGAGTCACTTTGCATCCATGGAGTCTATTTCACATCCCACGTCCCATTATATCATGTCACAGTATTCCATGCATATGTGCATATCGTTCATCCTGTGCTACCCATTTTGGCCTCCAGCCATACTGTCCCCATCCCTCCGGAGTTGAGTCAGTCGTTGTCAGGTCAACCATGCACTTTATGCTCTGACAAGGGAAGTTGTGTGTTTGTCCCTCAATACATGTTTTCCCATTATCCTTGGTGTCAATCCATCAGTCACATTACTATTTTCCCTCGTGCCTTAGTTGAGGATCCTCATTGCCTCACTTATCGCGGGCCCTATTCTGTCAACATCAACTCATTCATTCTAGAAGAACGACCTAGAGGGCAGTGTATCTTGGTTCCAGCTTCCATTCTTGTTTGATGCCTCAAATCAAACAGAGGGACTCATTATTTCCCTTTGACTTGGTTGTTTCATGTTCGTGGTTCATACACTTGATGGTCTAGTGATGCAGCAGATTGTACTAGTGATTCTCGTGTGTGTGTGGTATGTTTCAGACCTCATGAGGGGGTGGCCTTTTAGGTAGCCCCCCACATGCTCAAATGCATTCCTGTTATGCTACAGCCTCGGATGAAGGTCCGCAAATTTGATGGGTTCAATTCCTATCAATCACAGTGTTCATAGCATGCACATCTCCTTTAGATGATCCATTCAGTTTTGCAGAGCCCTTACTTATTCAGTAAGGCTTCTCCAGTTGTTCTACCCTCCCTCGCACCACTTTTTTGAGGGAAGGGACATTATATCTCATGTAATCATATATTATTGTATTCAGCCTGGCTCGTGTTTTTCCAGGTGCATTACGTATATGGGATACATTGTATTATTTTCTGGCTCTATTATGCCAGCATGTCATGTACCATTCAGCTTGTGCTTCATTGTTCAGTTTTATGTTTCTGGACGCACCATTATTTTTGTACTAATTTCTCTCGGTGGGTATGGGTATGCCTCCCCTGCCTCATTGAGGTCTGGTACCACAAAATGAAAGGATATTTGCATTGGTCTCACTCCCTCTGTCCCTATCCTCTTTCGCTTCAGCTCTATTGGTCTCTCTCTCCCTCTCTCTCTCTGACTCCACTTTGTTGTCTAGTGATTGTGTCTTTACAACGTACTTTGGTCATACATTTTTCTCCTAACACTTGTACATTGGGGGGCAATCTGTTATAACCAAAAAATTGATCATCTAGCTTAATTTACTAGATGGATCGAAGTACACCATGTAAAGCCAATTTGACCATAGTAAAATTGCTTTCATTGTGAGAAATTACTTAATAAACCACCTTTGTTAAGTAATTTATAGTTAAACCCATAAAGTAATTAAATAAATCACTATTTATTTGATTTTCTTCTAGGAATAATTAATTAAACCATTGTTCAATTATTATTCCTTGTCATATTTGATTCAATTATGAAAAATCAACAGATAAATTTTTAATTATCTTATTTTTCTCTAGGAATAATTAATTAATTATTATTCTTTGTCAAAATTGACTAAATCACTTAGGAATAATTAAATAAATCATTATTTGTTTATTATTTCTTAACCAATTCCTTGAAATGATAAATAAATCATTTATTTATTTATTATTTCTAAATAAAAGTTTAAATACTTTTTCCCTCCTAACCAAATATAATAAAATATTTCAAGTGCTTATTCCAAGAATGGGGTTAAAAATATTTTATTATTGCTCGTTATTCGAGGACAACTCAATATTTTGTTATAAATAGAAGGGTTTTTCATTCATTATTCACTTTTGAATATTTTCATTGTTGTACTCACTGTTGTAACTGTGATTATTTTCATTGTCCACCACTATTTTTCTTCCATTTGAGTTCCCATTGAGCTCAAACATTATTTTTGTTGGGTTTACACATTATAGAGGAGAGACTCTATCAAAAAGTGAAGACGTTTGAGGATAGCCATGAACCCATCCTATAGAGGGGAGTGGTAACATCAATAATGATTAATATGTCAAAAACATAAAAGAATTGGTTCACGTAGAATGAACACGAGACTAAAGGAGGTGAAGATTGCAATTTCTATGATTTCGATTGCATCCAAATGATGACACTGCTTTCTCCCACCTCTCTTTCATTACTTATTGGGTCCCTCTCAAATAGTAACTAGCGCTGGTCGAGTCACTAATGTAACTCTCCTTATAGGGGATTACAGATTCCGAGCCCTTCTTATGGATTCTTTCTATGCTTGGGGAGCAGATCAATCCAATTCGTCACCATTTGCTGCTTCCGATGATGACGCAATTATAATGTGACTAAGCCCGCCGCAACACTGTGCGTCTGGGGCTCGGCTCCCGGACCATAGTTCCCTTCACGGGCATTATAATAAAATCTATTCTTTGTATATCTGGTTTCCATTCGATGATTGGAGTTATTATTATTTTTTTTTTCTATTTAACTATTATTGTGGCATAGATAAGGACTTTGGCAGGTTTTGTTTCTATCAGTTGTTGCAGATCTACAATGTTTGTAGCCATTTATATTGTTGAGCCTATTTGTCATCCACAGCCTTAAGTGGGTTTTTTTCATACATATTTGAGAATAAAACACTACAACATTTGGGTCAACTCCACGGTGGTCCTAGGATCTGCTCTCCCTCCTGTCAAGTTTACTTGTGCACCTCTACACGATAAACCAGTGAGGAAATATATGTCATCTCTCTCGATTGAGAACTCATGATCCCCAATCCTAAACACACCTTGTCATTCATCCCATCATTAGATAGTCCAACTCAAGAGATCCTCTTGACTCTTCATTAGGTCAAGTCTGGCATACTTCAACAACCCACATCGTCTCAAAGGTGCTAGACATATCGGATCATTTAGCATTTGTAGTTCCTTGGCATCATGAGCTCTTTCTCTCCACACAATTATCTTACAAGCTTGATTCTTGCACACACAAACCTTGAATCAGTCTCTAGTTGGTAGAAAGCCCTAGGAAATCAAGAAAACCAAGCTCAAATTGTGCTTGGACAGCTAACGCAACCCTCTAGTGTCCATAGGGTGTGCTAACATGCCTCCTTTCACAGGCATAGAATTTAACGTGTCGCATAGCTTGACTGACCGTATTAGCCAGCCAAGCCACCTAGGGATTGCTCAACACTACAAAACTGAGCAATAAACTACCTAAATTAAGTATTCAAATGCAAGTTAAGGATCAAGCCACCTACCTAGAACTGAAAAAATGTTTAATGGTCCTAGATTTATAGCAATTGCTCGAGAAAGTTTTACTCCTTTTTCTCTCCAAAGCACTCTCACAAACTTCAAACAGTGAAAATGAGGGCATGTCACCCTTCTTATAATCACTTTGGAGGTATGAATCACTTTAGTTAGTCATTGAAACTGAAGTTATTCATTCCTATCTTGTTTAAACATGCACCATATCGATATTTTGTCAAATTTTACTTATGCTCTAATGATATTTTAGTGTCTTTATGCAGATTTCACCAAGTTTGACTCCAAATGAGCACATTATTTTTTGGGACTTTTTCTCGCTCTTAAACTGAAAAACCAAGTCATTCGTACCCATCCGAGCATCTAGTGCAATCACTTCAAGCACAATCGAAACTTCGCGCGTGTACTCCGTACGCGTCTCCACTCTGACCAATCGTAGTATCAGTGGTAGTCAGTCACGCAATAGAATGAATCCGATAGAATAGGGTAATGCCGAGTTATCTTCTTCCGGCTCATAAAACTCCTACGAAGAATATATGAGCACATTCTTTTTTGGGACTTTTTCTCACTCTTGAACTAAAAAACCCTTGATTTACCTTCTTTGGGCTCGTAAAACTCCTACGAAGAATAACTAAGAAGTTATTTTTATCTCTTTTTCTTGCTCCTTAAACTGAAAATAGATCTATCCAATTTTCTTCATCTAACTCGTTAAAATTTTATGAATATCTATCGAGTTTTCTTCATATGATTTGGTAAAATTTTATGAATATCTATCGAGTTTTTCTTTATCTAACTCGTTAAAATTTCACGAAGTATTGAGTTCACTTTGTCTTCTCATACTCGTAACAAAATGAGGTAGACGTCTATTTCAGCATAGGTTTATCACTTTATCTAGACTCAATGGACTAACTTACAAAAAAGGAACTGTGTTGGGTATGATATTAACCCTTTGTCACACCCGATCATCAACCATGACAAAGGTACCCCTTGGAGTTGTCTTTACAACCTTTTCAGGCTCTCTAAATATGAAAAGACCACTGAGTTTACCCATATGGACTTGTTAAACTTAATCATATGGGGAAACATCAGATAGAACCTTGGTTCAATATCTATATCCTTAAGGATCTTTTGGCAACAGTCAAGCCCTTGAACATGGCATCCCCTCAGCAAACCTCTTTGTCATCTTCTCGCTGAACCTTACCATCCTATGAGTTTAACCTGTTAGTGTCAGTCTTTCCAGCCTTCCTCCAGTGATCAAATATGCTCTTACAAAGTGGTCTCAGAGTGTCAAGGTCAAATTTCGTCATTTCAGGAAGTCTTCAAGCAAAATTTGGTCACTAGGCATTAGGTCTAGGGTTTGTTTTCACTCTTTTCAAAATTGTCCAAATGTCAGTCCATGTCACCATTCAGTTGAGTCTATCATCATTCAGAAGGTTGTTATCATCATGTCAGGTTCCATCGGGTCATTTTACACCTTGTTCATGCCTCAGTTGCGCCTAGGCAAGGTTCATTTCCCTCTCCTAGGGTTTTGAAGGCAATTTCTCTTGAATGGTCAAATCATTAGCAAACTTGTAATCCAGATGTTCATACACCTTACCCTATCCTTAATGTACCTTGTGAAACACTTCCCATCACTGAGATCCCCCAAATTCCTCATTTTTGCACAAACCCTAGTTTCTTGCCACAACTTGGCAATTTTCTAGCTAGGCCTGTGTTTTTCCCTTTTGGACCCCTTCCCCTCACTCAATCTCTAAGATTTCACTTTCCCATACTTCCTAACATCCCTCCCTACTTCCCAAAATTTCCCCAAGAATTTAGAAGCCCCTTATCCCCTTCATTTCGCTTCATTTCGACAAAATCCCTTGTTTCACATATCGGGATAAGTTTCACTCAAAAGATGTTTCAGAGAAATCAAATATGAATTTAGGAAAATTGAGAGAGGTTTTTGTCCACAAAATTCCAAAGAAGAAAAAAATCCCTCACTTTTTACACAGGTATCATGGTTTTAGAGAAATGTCAAAAATATCATTGCCTCAGGAGAATTGAATGCACCTCTGACCTGACCTTGGGAAAATCAAGATTTCTCCTAGCATGGTTGGACAAATGACTTTCTTGATGAGTCAAATGATAACTAGACACAAAGGTCTTTCCAATTAGCTATCATGAGCTCAATTTGGAGTTGAGGAAGGCATTCCAAAGTTGACTGCAATGGCACTCGGCCTTGAGGCAGCCTCATTTGGCACATTTTGAACAGTCTTGGGATATTTGATTTTTGAAAAGGCAAATGAACTCCAAATTTAAAAATTCTAGTTTTTTTGGAAATTAGACTCAAATATCTTTCCAACGAGCTATCATGTGCCTGATTTCGACACCGGGAAGGCCTCCAAACGCCTCCTGCAAAATGAACTATGTAGCTGGGTGCGCGCGGCGCATCAGAGGCGCGCGGCACATCAGGCACCAAAATGCAGTGTAAAAATACACGTGCGTGGCGCATCAGGAACCAAAATTCAGTGTAAAAATACACGTGCGCAGCGCATCAGAGGCGCACGGCGCGTTGGGTGAGGCGCACGGTGCACTGGGTTTTAAGCCCAAAATTTGCTTGGAAAGGCATCAAATTGCCTCCTCTCCGCACAAACTTGTAGGTAGGCTCATATTAACTACTTGTGCTTGGTTTTTGAAAGGTTAATGTAATGGGTTCATGATATATTTTCCGTAGAAATCCAAGTTGGAAAACCCTCCTTTGTCAATATAAAAAGTGTTGTAGGGTTTGGAAACAGTGTGTTACCAAGGTTGTATTCTTCCTCATTTCCCTTTGGCATATTTGGCACTTGAAGACAAAGACATCAAGCCTTCATTCCTCATTTTCAACAAATCAAACATACACTTGGCATATACTTTCAATACCATGGAGGCGGGCATCGATACATCATATGATCAAGACAACAACTCTATAACAGAATTGCATGCACCAGGAGGGCACTAAAATGTCAAAAAGCGAGGATAGACTTCGAATCTTGGCCGAAGTTTCTTTGGCTGAACATGGCACTTGATGAGGCACCTTCAGCCCAAATTTCAAGGAATTTGGAGAAAATTTTGTCATTTTGAAATTTTTGGCTTGCAAAACAGGTTTTTCAGCTTAACGCGTAGCGCGCCGCGCGCGACCCATAAGATTGAGAGGTCCAAATCACAAATGGCTTGTAGTTTTGGATTTGTCATGATGAATTATACATATGCTCAGCTATTGCCAAAGAATTTCATCAAGTTCTGGGTGACCAAAAGGCTCAAAAACACCATGAAAATCACCTTTTGCACCAGCAGGAAGTACCTCCGAGAGAATGCACTTTTGGAGCGGCAAATGGACACCAAATTGGAAAATTCCACTTGGGTTGGAAAGTAAACATCCAGGGCTTTCCAACAACCCAACCTGAGCTCAATTTGGATGCCTAGAAGTACCCCAAAAACAGGTGGAAAGGCGCGCGGCACATAGGGCTCAAGTGTGCGGTGCACAAGGGTTTTTGGCACAATTTTCACCTTCCAGCTCAGAATTTCGGCCTGTTATGACTAGTTTCACCTCTTGATGTGATGTTTGACCTAGCTTGATGTAATTTGATGTGTATGATGTAATTTTGGCACATTTTTACTTTTTCTAGAGGATTCATTCACTAAAAGGTGAAAATTTAATGAATGAATTGGTTTCCTACCTTATAGAGGCAAGTTGTTTTGACTGCCTAGATTGTAGTGCTTTGTTTAGAGTTGGTTGAAACAGCTCCTAGGATGATGAGCTCGACCCCTAGAGGCAAGGAAAAGGGTTAGGATGGTCTATATGATGTAATTTCTCA
>APFE031041177.1:0-17308 GCA_000404065.3 Pinus taeda
CATTATTGATATAATATTAGAAAATCTAAAAAAATAAAATAAAAAATGCCCTAGAATAGAACATAAATAAACCAAGAAAGAAAGAGGAAACTAAGGGGGTAAGAACAAAGAGAATCATTATTGATATAATATTAGAAAATCTAAAAAAATAAAATAAAAAATGCCTTAGAATAGAACTTAAATCAACCAAGAAAGAAAAAGGAAACTAAGGGGGGTAAGAACAAAGAGAAGGGACACACCAGCGGCTTAACTTCTATCCATCGTCCCTATTAAGAGTTTTACTCCTTTTTTCAATTTCAACAGCTTCTCTTAATTTTCGATGATGAAAATGATCAACCTTCGCGAAGACCTTGGAATTCTCTACGCAAATATGGTGCTTCGTTAATTCAACATGTTCGAGTAGAGCAGAGGAGCGGGGCCTATAGTACCTAAGGTCTGTTGCGTGCTCCTGAATCCTTTGTGAAATGGAACGACCAATCTCACCAATGTAGGGGGTTTTACCAGAACATGGAATTAAATAAACACCTTTCAAGCATTTGGGATCAATAGGGTCCTTGACAGATCTTAAAGAGTTACGAATGTTTTTAAAAGGTTTAAAGGTGGAGCCAATCTTTTGCTTCTTCAGAGTCCTAGAAATCTTGTCAGTGATCCCTTGGATAAAGGGACACTGGACATTAGAGGCCACCTCAACTTCTTTCTTAGTTCTAGGTCTCTGATAAGCTATTAAAAAAGTTTGGAAACCTTGGAACTTACTATAACCATTCTTCTTGAAGACATTAAAGAGATGGTTTTTCTCATCCATCAGATGGTCTTCATTAGAAATCTAAATAGCCCTAGTGATGAGATTTAACATGAAGACACTGCTCACTATGGGTTTTCTTATGAAAACTCTGGTGGGAAAAAACCATCATTTTTCCTTGAGATAAAAACATCAAGAAAGGATAAGCTTCCATTAACCTCACATTCCATGGTGAATTTAATGGAATGACACTGATATTAAGATGCTCAAAAAAAAGAAGCCAACTCTCCCTGACCATGGGGCCATAAGTTGAAGGTATCATCAACTAATCGCTTCCACATTTTTGGTTTAAATTGAGCAGAAGCTAAAGTCCTGGAGTCAAAATCTTCCATAAAAGAGTTGGCAACCACAATAATTTATTAAATATATAAAAATAAAAAATAAAATTTATTTAAACAATCTTAATTTAAATTTATATATATATTAATTTCAGTTTACTTAAAGATCAAATCTTCCATATCTAAAATCTTCTTTTTATTGTAAAAATTCTGAAAAAAATACACCTCAAAAATATGATCTTAAACACTTAATAATCTAAAATTAAATAAATCTAAATTAATTATATATATATAATAATAATATATATTAGTAATTACTTTAATAAAAACTAAATCCACTTTAATTTATTATTGAAGCAATACCAACCCCATTTATATTCTATAGAAACCCAAAATCACTCTAAATTATCCTACTTCTTTGAAACAACCCTTTTTTTTTAACCATTTTAAAAGAGGGACCCTTATCATCCTTTCTTCTTGTTTTGGTAAGGAAGGCACCTCCGCCCTCACCAACAATAAGTTGCCTCCCTCGTATGCTCCCAATCAGATAGGTTAGATCGGTCAATTGAGGATGACGATATCAAATAAACAAATATAACCGTTAATAAACTCATTCATGCTAAACACAAACTTTTACAAGTTAATACTAAAAAAATAAATTATATGTTTATAATTAATACAAATTTATTAGAATTTTTTCAGTAATAAAAATATAATGTTCCACATTTCTAATATAGATTTTTGAATTATTATTTTTCAATTGAAAAATGGACTTTTCATTTAAACATTTTAATTTAATTATGATAAAAATAGAAATAAAACTAAAATTAAATTACTTTGGTATTGTAATCTTACTTTGAAATTGCTATGGGTATATTGCGTAGTTATAAGGGTTAAAACACTCACTTTACACAATTTTTAACCATAAAATTGTCATATGTACATAAAACTATAAAATTAATTTACAGAACTTAAAAGAGAACGAGATAAAATAACATAAAAGCAAAATATTCCTATCATATACAAAATATTATTGCTTAAAATTTGTGTAGAGTGGATGTTTTAACTCTATAACTATTAATATACCCATGGTAATGTCAAAATAAAATTACAATATCAACCTTTCAGACAAATGATATTATCAATCCTAAAAACAAATTACACTATCCAATCCTTAAAGAAATTAAAATGCTTTGTCTCACATTGTAATAACCACTACCTTGTAGACCATGCCCTATGTGTTAAACTAGATGACGTAATCATAATTGAATTTTTTAGTAGCTTTTTCTCTATTACCACAAAATAATATCAATTGAAGTTTGGCATTTACATTTGGATTTTGTTCTAATTATTATGTTTTTAAATAGTTTATATTAGAAAAATATTATGGGAAAAATTATGGGTTGTCAAAATTTGAAAACCACTAATATTTACATGACATGATAATATCTCTTCCATAATTTTATTTTAAATGTTTTTTTTAAGAACATTTCAAATCTACGAAGGCATATCAATTGAAGTTTGGCATTTGCATTTGGATTTTGTTCTAATCATTATGTTTTTAAATAGTTTATATCAGAAAAATACCATGGGTTGTCAAAACTTGAAAACCACTAATGTTTACATGACATGATAATATCTCTTCCATAATTTTATTTTAAATGTTTTTTTTAAGAACATTTCAACATCAATGATTTCACTGAAGTCTAGGAAGGCATACATACTCTGCGTCCTCTAGTTTTGAACCTAGAAGGCATACATACTCTGCCCCGCTCTAGTTTTGAACCTGTGACCTCCACATACTCTTAACCACTAGGCCCACTCAAGTTGTATTTAGTTAATAAAAAAATGTAAAAAAACAAAAAACAATCTTTTGAATTTTTGTATTCAAACTTCTGTGATCCATAATGAATTAAACAAAGTTTTTCTGTAGAAATCACATCAGAGAATTTTTTGGCCGACATGTTTCGAACCAACAAGTGTGGTTCATCATCAAGACTAGATGAAGGCGCAGACCATGGCAAAGGTTTAAATAGATAGCAGTGTAGAGACATAATTTCAAGTAACGGCTATATTTGAACAATAATGTTTAAATTATAATATTAATTTATTAATATATTAAAAACAAATATTATTAAGAAACGACTATATTAAGTAGCTAATTTTTGAAAAAAATATTTAAATATGATATTTATTTCATTAATTTTTTAAAAATATTAATAGGTAACGGCTATATTAAACGACTAGTTTTTGAAAAATAATATTTAAATTATATTTATTAAACCAAATATACTAGTCTTGAGAAAATAATATTTAAATACTAATATTAGTTTATTAATAAAATTAATAATGTAACGACTATATTAAACGGCTAGTTTTTGAAAAATAATATTTAAATTGAATTTATGAGTTAATTATAAAATATTAATGTGTAAACAACTAAATAAACAACTAGTTTTTGAAAAATAATATTTACACTGTGATATTAGTTTATTAATTTATTAAAAACAAATATTAATAAGTAACCGCTATATTAAACATCTAATTTTGAGAAATAATATTTAAATTAAATAAATAAATAATCAAAGTCAAACTTTAAAGAAGGGGAGTCAAAAATTATAAAAACTAGTGAAGACCTTAATCGAGACAAGATCATTTGATAAATAAAATAACTAATGGAAAAAAATAAAATAAATTAAAAATAATTAATGGAAAAATAAATGAATTAAAACAAACATATACACACTTGTTGGTTCGAAAACGTGTCGGCCAAAAAATTCTCTCATGTGATTTCTACCAAAAGACTTTGTTTAATCTTTTGAAGTTAAAATCCCCATGAGGTAATATGGGCCGATAGGCCAAATAGGTTTAATAGGCTTGCCCATGATCATGTGTAGGTGATAGATATGACTCATCTATAAATCTTAAAAGGTATTAATGAGGCTCTAGCTCTAGGGATTTAACACATCGTGATTTAAATTTGAACTGTGATATCTGCAAAATGAAACTACCTAAGAAGTCTTTTCATGACGTTAACTGCATTTATACATTTAAAAAATACATTTTAAATAACAAACAAATCATGATACAATAAAAAAATATTGAAGTAAATTTTAACACATCTCCAAAATTAGAATAGTTATACAACCCTTCTCATAAAGGCATATTAAAAAGCCAAAAACTAAAAATGATTTGGTTTGGAATGAATTTTATAATTGTTTTTAGATAGAGAGAGATCTTTCTTTAAAGGATCTTCTCATAAAGAAATTGAAACTCAATGTTAGTAGTGTGAGATAAAAGGAGACTAAAAAGAAATTAAGTAATGTGTTAATAAACTACCAAATCAATGTCTCATAGAATTCCAATTTGACTTACTATTTTGTAAGTTTCATAATTAAGGAAAGATTAAGCATTGATTCCAATTATGCATTTAAATTCAAATAAAGACAACTACAACAGAAATATAGTGAACATTTGAATTTCTATCCCATTGTAAATATAGTGAATATACTCTACAAAGATTGAATGAAAGGGGTAGCTAAATAATTAATGTAGTTGCGCACTCATAATTTCAATTTCGAGTATTCTACAATTTTAGTAAATATCATGCCAATCTTTGACATAAATTTGAAAAATTTATAGTTTTATACATGATCTAATTGATTCCAATTTTAATTGAAATAAATACAATTATAACAAAAACATAGTGAACATTTCAATTTTTATCCCAACATAAATATAGTGAATATACTCTACAAAGATTGAATGAAAGGGGTATGTAAATAATTAAGGTAATTGCACACTCATAGTTTCAATTTCGAATATAATACAATTTTAGTAAATATCATGCTCATCTTTGACATAAATTTGAAATTTTTATAGTTTACATGACCTATCTAACAATCCATGAAATAAATTAATATTTTTCAAATATAATATAGTAAAATTCACAAGATGAAATTATATAAGAATGAATGAATCCTGATTAGAAAATTATTTTTATCAGATATAAATTAAAATTAAAATGTCCCTGAACTACATCATAGTCTATAATTTCATTTTAATAAAAAAATTAACATGATTTCTCATGTATCACTTTCTCTTAACCTTGACCCAAAATTTAATCAATACAACAAAAATATTTATTAGAGGAAAATATATATTTATAAACATTCAAAACAAGCAGCCTCTCGAAAAATTTCATCAAAATGCTATTCAAGATCTATTTTTAATATATATATGTATAATGAAGATTTACAAAATTAACTCCATAAGAAATGCTAGTGTGAAAATAATTTGCATAATAAATCCGTACACTAATTATCTATAACAATGCCATCAATATACATTTGTGGTTTTCTTTCTCAGAACTTGTGTGTTCCTAATCCTTCAAATCTATTATAATTGTTTGAAGACGCGGATAATTTAGAGAATTTGTAAACATGACCATTCATTAAAAAAAATTCAAGTACATTATTTCTTGAATTTGCAAAAAAGACTATAGTGTAGAAATTCCTTGTTGATTCAAAATGTCAATTGTAATTTACTAAAACATAGAATTGAATCTACTCTACTCATTAGTGCAAACAATTAAACGATCGTGAAATCATGAAGCATACAAGACAAAGAATTCAATCAACACATTACATAATGATTTCCTAGGGAAAGCCACAACTAAAAACCCCTGCTATCTGTATATTGCATTAATTAGAGAATATGAGAAGATCACATTGATTTTCTCAAGCCTGAGCAACCTTTGCACTATCTCTATCTCTCTCACAACTTCCTAGACAAGACTAGGCCAATAATTAACCAATTTCTTGCTTGCCCAAGTCCTTATTTCCTTGCGATGTTTCCTTCAGAATTAGACCCTATTAATTAGGGAAATTCCTCAATTGAAATTGTGTAATCTATCATAGGCCTTCCTCTGGCTACATGCACCACCTATACAATTCACATGATTATACACCAGCTAGTTCAATGTCCCTGAACTCCAATCTCAATTGGGTAACTCTTAGACCTAAGACACTTGAGTTAGTTATGTGTGAATCATCAGTTAACTAGTTGAACACATGAAGGAACACCCCATTATTTGACCGCCTACTAGTTCCTACATTAGTTGGAACAAATTTAACTGACTTTAACTCAGTTAAACTTAATTAATTAATTATAACTCAAAATAAACTCAACTAGGGCATCTATAATGTAGGAGACACTCTACATGACTCAAATTAGACCATCAACTCGAATTAACTGAGCCAACTAATTCAAATTAACTTAGTTAACTTATACAAGTTGTCATGTGATGTGGAATTACAATTTTATTCCTAATTTAATTCAAGGACAAAATTAAATTAGGATTTGTTTCATTTTCAACACTCCCTCTCAACAAGAAAGGGATTATTTTCTACCCTGATCCTTCCTCTATGAAACTCAAATTTGCATCTTGACAATGCCTTTGTCAAAATATATGTGTCATGTTCCTCTATAGGAATGTACTCTAGCAACATGATTATCCTTTGCACACAACATCTTACATGGTGATACCGAATGTCGATATGCTTGGACCGATAATGAAAAAATGGATTTTCAGAGAGTTTGATACAACATTGATTGTCACAATAAATATTTGTAGGATCCATCTGCTAACCAAATAACCCAACAAGGATCTTCCTCATCCAAATAACCTCACAAGATGCTTGAATAGCAGCGACGTACTCTGCTTTTGTCGAACTGAGTGCAATTGATCTTTGCTTCCTACTATACCAAGAAATTGTTGCTAACCCAATACTGAAGATTCCCCCTGATGTGCTCTTCCTGTCAGATGGACTCCCTACCCAATCTGCATCTGTGAAGCCTTGCAACTTCACTCCCTTTGTCCGTCGCTACCAAAGACCAAACTAAGTGGTGCCTCTAAGGTATCTCGGGACATGTTTAAATTCCTTACAATAGAGTTTGATTGGATTAACCATTGTTTTACTAAGCTGGTAAATTGCAAAACATATGTCCAGTCATGTGTTCATCGAATACATAAGTGAACTCACAAGCTCCCTATAAATAGTAGCGTCCACTACTTCACCTGAAGTAGCATCGTCCTTTCTCTAATTCCATGCTAGAGGAGTCTCCACGGGTTTGTTGTTCTCTATGTCGAACTTCTTCAGTATCCTATTGGCATACAAAAAGTTCCTCATCTCCTTACCATATTTCCATATCAAGGAAATAATGCATGAGCCCTAGGTCCTTCATCTCGAATTCTCTTGCAAGATCATCTTTGCAATATTTTACGAGCTTCTCATCGCCTATTAGAATTAAATCATCGACATATAAAATATAATCAATAATTTACCTTAAACCACAATATGGTAAAGGTTTGCATTTGCTTCACTTTTGGTGAAGCCCAACTTGGTGAAATAGTTGTCAATCCTGGTGTACCAAGCATGGGTGCTTGTTTCAATCCATACAGTGCTAGCTTGAGTCTACACAAATGCGACTCTATGTTGAAGGTCTCAAATCCTTTTGGTTGCTTAATGCACACCTCTTCCTCAATTACTCCGTTGAGGAATGTTATCTTCACATCTATCTGATGTATCTTCCATCCCATCTACGTTGAAAATTCTAGAATATATATGATTGAAGAGTACCTTTCTACTAGAGCAAAGGTCTCAAGGTTATGAAGAGTGAGCCAGTGATGCTACTACTATATGTTGATGATTTATTCTTGTCAAGTGCAAAGCATCTTATTGTTCAGTGTAAGAGGTAGTTGGCCTCTGAGTTTGACATGAAGGATCTTGGATTTATGAATTACTCTTTGTTACTAGAAGTTTGGTAGAAACTTGGTGAAATCCTTCTCAACAAAGGAAAGTATGTCATCAAGATCCTTCAAAAGTTTGGAATGATGGAATGAAAGTCTATGGAAACTGTTATGGTGATGAATGTGAGAAAGCTAAGTGATTATGAGTCTGATCCGGTAGATTCTTCTATGTACATAAAGTTGACTCGATCGTTGATGTATTTGGTGGATACCAGGTCATGCATTTTATATTGTAGTGAACACCTTGAGTCAATTCTAGATGAAACTGAGACATGAGCAGTGGATTGTAGCAAAGCATATATTGAGGTATTTATGTGGTATTATTGATGATTGTTTGAGATATGCTTCGAGTTGTGATATACAACTGCAGGAATATATGGACTTCGATTAGGAAGGGAGTGTGAACGACAAGAAGAGTACATATGGGGTATGTTTCAATTTGGGATTTGCTAAGATATCCTGGATTAGTAGGAAAAATACATTTTCCATACTCAACACTATAGAAATAGAGATATTGCAACTTGTTTTGCATGTTGTGAGGGAGTATGACTTCATAAGATACTCTCTGGGTTGTTCGACCAGATGCTGGAATTGACTTTCCTATTCTTTGAAAATCAAATTTGTGTGAAGATGATAGAAAATCTAATGTTTCATGATAATTCAAAGCATATTGATATTAAGTACCACTTCATTCATGATATGTCGCAGAAGGGAGTAATGAGGCTCTAGTATATCTCCATAGATGAACATACAATTGACATTCTCACAAAATCTCTATCTTTGGCGAAGTTTGTATACTTTAGAGACAAGCTTGCATTTGTGGAGAACCCCTCTATTAATAAGAGGAAGCATTGATGTGACATCAACAGGGGCATGGATCATATTGTTGGTGACAACAGGAGTATGGCCTAAACTATTGTTGGGTGGAAAACAGGGGTGTGGCTCAAATTATTAGTAACAACATAAGCATGGCCTATATTGTTGGTGAGATAGCATGAGGGACAAACATTCTATAGGGAATGGTCCCTAGGGCCCATACAGTCAATGGAGTGGGCTCATTTTCAACATCATGGCCTAGAGTGGGGCCTTTGGATTTGGGACATGGGTATCCTCAGGGTTTGACCATGAGTGATGCCAATCCTAAACTAGTCAGAGTACCATGAGGTGAGGCACCCATTAGATCATGGTGAGTAGTTAGCACCATCGGTTAGGAGAGATAACCTAGGTTCTGATAAATATTTATGATGATGCTAATGTAGGTCAAGAGTGTTGACCTAGGTGATGATGTTATCGATGATTTGAACCTTTCCTTAAAGAGGTCATGTCTACAGAGAACATATAGATAGTCATTATGAATACCTCCCTAGCTAAGAGGGAGTGTTAAAATTTGTAGCTATGGTCAGTCTTCATAAATTTTCATTTGTACTTGTAATATTGAAATATGAATTATATTTGTAAAAGAAAATTGTATTTGAAGCATGTTCTTCATGCTTGCAAGAAAATAAATTATTTATTTTCTTTTTTAGTCATTTTTTTTTTTTTATAAGGCATGTTCTTCATGCCCTTATCAAAGAATGAAAATGTTGAAAATTTGAAATTTGTATTTTCTTCCACAAGGGACCAAGTCATCCCTCCAGATTCAATTCGACCTTCCCATGAGATACATCCATTCACATGGTTAGAAGGTTATAAGTAGTCTGTTCATTTACCTCCAAGGGCACACTTAAGATCATCAAGTATATCTTTTTTCAAATAAGAGAAGGAATACAAGGGTCAAAATCAAAAGGAAGAGACGCACTATCCTTTCATTCACTCTAGCAGTCAAGGAGTTTGAATTTTGTGCTAGTTTCTGAGGTATATTTCTCTTTAAAATAGTGAAGCACAACAAACTTATCCCTTCCTTCAACATATTCTATATCCATTGCCCCCTGAAATGTAGCTCCAACATTGATTAGGCCAAAATCCATTTTTGAGTACATAAAAGTACACCAAGGAGTTGTAAAAGCAGCCTTATCCTAGTCTTTTGGATGCACTAAAATCTGGTTATACCCTGAAAAATCATCTAGCATGGAAATTCTCTCAGCTCTGACTACACTTTGCAATATATGCTCAGTTTTAGGTACGGGGTAATTATCCTTCAAAGAAACCTTATTCAGATTTAAAAAATCCATGCACAACCTTATTTCTTTGCTCTTCTTTCTAACTACAAAAAGATTAGTAATCCACCTAGAAAACCTCAATGGGGAAATTATCATGGTAGCAAGAAATATCTTAACCCTTTTTTTTTTCTATTAATGGTAGCAACATGTTAGAAAATTATATATTACAGAGCAATGGAACACATAAAATATTGTAGAAATATAAATACAAAAAACGCATAAAACAAGAGAGACACGATATACGTGGTTCACCCAGTTTGGGCTACATCCACGAAGAAACAACTAGTCCTTCTTTTATTATATTATCCAGCAAACTGAAGAGATACAACCTACAACAGATCCGATGTAACACTCTTTTCACTCTCAATCTCCTCTCTCTTCAACACTCAGAATACAGATATACATAGACGCAATAAAATTCCCTCATATATAGAGAGGGGTTGCCTTCTAGGGCAAAAAACCCTAAATTAAACATAACTTTTATCGTCAGATCATCTGCCTAATGAATGGCCTAGATTGACTAGAAATTACTAGACTTTTACAAGGGAATTTTACATCTATTTTTAGCTTTGGGGGCACTACCCTTGAACCCCCACCGAGGGACCGTTGTCCCCCGGACCCCCCAGTCGGGGGGATCGGCCCCCCCGAACCCCCATGGGGGGGACAAGGCCCCCCTCTCTTGGAGGGGTGTACAATCTTCCTGGGGCATACATCCGGCTGAGACCTTTGAATATAGAAGATAATCAGGTTCCACACCCAGCACAACATTGGATTAATCCTTCTAAACTTCTGTTTGGAAGGTTTCTCATTCCCTTTGAGTGGAACAATATGATGGATAATAACTTTTTCATAAACCTTTAAATCTACGTATCTCCAAGCAAAACCATTTGAAAATTATTTCAATAATTCTACATACTGTTGTTTTTTCTCTGCATTCAAAGAATTAGAAACTTTAATAATTTTCGGATTTTCTTTTGTTCCTAAATTATAATCCTTCATCTCACTAACAATAGGCAAAATTCTGGGCTTAACAACAAAATCATTATTGCCAAACAACCTCTCTAGGGGGAAAAAGCCTCTAGAAATAAGATTGTTATTTAACTAAATGATTTCTTGTCCAACTATAGTATCATAAAAATATTTGGATCTGCATTCACATATGTCTTTAAATCTTCATTTCCATCAACAAGAGTGTTTACAAATTCATCTTTCATTCTAAGAATCTCTTGATTTGTTGGCCGTCCTCAAAAACTTACCAATGCTTGATATTGTTTGGAATAGAGGGCCTATGTCTCACATTTATTTCATACTTCTTATTTGGATAAATAGGAAATTTAAAAACACTAGCAAAAGTAGCCAGGGAATCTGCTATACCATTTTCTTCTCTAGAAATAACAAAAAATATGTGTTCTAAGAAGAAATTATCAAATAGGTTCCTTACCTAATTCTGGTAGGCTCTTATCCATGGATGTTTAGTTTGATATGTACCATTGAATTTATTTATAACTAAATCAGAGTCTCCGAAGAAAAAAATTCTTTTTTCTTTCTATTCTCTAAGTATATTCATTCTAATAATCAGAGCCTCATACTTTACAATGTTATTGGTGCATTCAAAATACAATTTAAAGGACTGTAACTGACTATTGCAATCTAGTGAAATAATCTAAATACCTGCCCCTGAACCATCCTTAAAAGTAGACCCATCAAAATGCATGTTCCACATTCCATTATCATTGGTTGTCTGTACTTTTTCTTCCTAAATTTCATCTTTAGTGTGTTGTTGTTCTTATTCCTCAAGATCAAAGTAGTTATATAAAATAGCGGAACCAAGGTCAGTTTAAACTACATAGATAAGATGATTATCATGATGGGATTGACTATTGACCACATATGCCATCTAAACATATTTGTACAACCTTCTTTGTTCACCAAAAATAGGGATAGAGGCATAAGACATATCCATTTGAAGAGTACCCTGCAACTTACTTGCCCATGACCATAATAACAACATTCCAAACCAAGATGGAGTGTCTGCTACTACCACATCCATCGTTGTACTCTTGGCAGGGATTTGGGTGAGTGTTAGAACAAGGTCCCTGATTAGTCCCAAAGATTTAACCTTTCTTGAGTCAAAAGAGAATAAATCCTTATAAGGTCTGGTGATATCAAGCCCTAATTTTTCCATAACAAATTTGGGCGTCAAGTTATATGTTGTTCCCGAGTCCAACATAGCATTATGAAGAACCATATTATGAATGTTAAAACAGATGTAAAAAGGAGGAACATATTCATTTACTTCATTTATGTGAGGACCAAACAAAAAGGTAGGAGAATCATCTTGTATGTTTAAAGAATCTTTAGCATTGATATTCGATGAATGACCTTCCTCTGATCCCTTAATCATTTTAATGATTTGTTCCTTATATTTTAAATTCTTCAATAATTCAGAAAATAGGATTGGGATCTTGATCTTACCAACTTCATTTTCGAAGCTAAAAGGCAATTGGACCTTCTCCAATTCCTTCCCATCTTTCTTGGCTTCATCAACTTTCTCAGGTAGAGCTTTCTTTGAATATACTTGTGGCTGCTATGTTGAAGGCTTTGTTGGAGGAGGCTTGACAATGGCATTTTTTCCCTTGAGATTATACTACCTTTGAAAATAAGCAACTGTGTTATTATAACCATGCTAATAGACCTTTAATTCAACCATTAATTGAATATTATCCCTTTCTTGTGATATTTGGGTTAATATATCATGTTCTTCTTTAGTTAGGTACACATGGGTATCATCCTCATCAAGACAATTAATTTTCTCTTTAGGTTTCTTTGCATTTTCCTCATCCACAAAATTCTTTGGAAAAGGAGATCTCACTGCCTGCTGATCTTCAGGGTTTTCTGATCTCTTTAACTAACTTGAGGACCTGGAGGCATTCTGAAGTTGGGATTTTTTATTTTTGGTTGAGGTTCATCCCTGGGGGGAGTTAATTTATCAACTAACTTCTCCATTGTTTTCAGCATGACATCGAACTTGTTATCTGTGGAAGAAGAGGGTTCATCCTTAACACGTTTCCTTTTAGACCTCATCTTAATTTTTTTCACCATCAAATTTGTTTATACTCCTATGGAATTATTTTGCATGTCTTCCAAAGCAACATAGTTTCTCTCTCTTAAGTGGAAAGAAAACTCAACATCAAATGCATCAGGATAATGGATCAGAGCCAATCTAGGAGGGGATTTATATCAGTTTGAATTGCACTATATACCTTATTGAATCTAGAAAAAAACTATCACACACATTACCTGGATTTATTTTCAAATTATCATATTCAGCTAGGATCTGTAAAGGATTTTTCTTGTCCTCCCATCTCCTAAGAAAAATTTGCTCAAATTGCTGGAAATTTGTAATACTTCCCGCTGGAAGTCCTTTGAACCACTTTTTGACTTCACTCGAGAAGCTTGTGCAAATAACCTCATTTTGACATCTTTCTAATCCACCTCCAAATATATGAAGTCATTAAACTTATCCTAGTGTTTTTAAGTTGTAAAACCTCCTAGTCCATCAAATAGAACAATAAGTTAAGCATAATTTTGAGGAAGGTCACTTAATGGTGCTTGAAGTACAAAGGGAGAAGATTTGGCGACCATAGCTACTTGAAACAAAGTTGAAGTAACTACAATGTTAGGGATTTGAAAAATAGATGAAAATGGACCAAAAATTACTATAGTAGCAACCAAAGGAGTAGTAGTATGAAATATAACGGAAGTAGATGGAATAGAAAAAGGTGGAGTAGGGAAAGGGAAAGATGCAGACTTGGAAAAAGGCAATGGGAGTTCCTAAACAAGGTATTCCAATCTTCTTTCTTTCAATAATTCAAATGGATTAGTATGAGTTTGAGTACATATGTATTAGAATTTCTATTTCAGCCTACAAAATAAGCTACTCCAAAAAATATATCAATCTTGTTGTGATAAATTGGACAGTTGAGAAGAAAACTCTGGAACATAATACTTAAATCTTCTTTCATCAAATAATGTGTCTAAAACATTATATTATGACTTTGATATAAACAAATTTTTCTCAAATTTTATATCAAATAAGATATCTTCTATGAACTTAACCTTTTTAGGTAAAGAAAAAGATCTTCCTAAATGGATAGTACCTGGTTCTTTTGTTTATCTTTTCTTCTTGAAAGATTCGCTACACTTGAAATAGATTCCATCGGATCAGGATTAGGATGTATCCTTGTGTAGACTCCCTTATGAGCAAGAAATTCCCAGTGGAATCACCTCGAACTTCAAATTATGGAGTCACCAAGACAAATTAGACAATGAAATTTAACTTCTAGCTTTTGTTTGCCCTTAGAAAATAGATTTCAATAATGTTAATCATTTTGGGAAAAAATAAATCCTTCTTTTCCTCGACAAGGGTGCCAAGATGTTATCACTCAGAAATTACCCTGGCTGTTTGGGGGGGGGGGGAATTGGGGAAACCATCAAACCACTTTAGGATTGAAATTTAGCCCTTCAATCTAGAGACGGATCTCTCTATGAATGTACTAATCAAGGTCACTACAGTAGTAAGTCACTAATACGATCAGTAGCTAGATTTGGAAAATGAGGAACTTGGTTTGGAAAAAAGGAAATGAGACCATTAGGCATGGAGTCTCTACATAAATATATATTTTCTAGTCACAAGTCACATGAACGGATCTAAACAAAGGCAAGATAGATCATGATTTATTTGACAAATTATTAATTAAGGTATGGTAGAATACTATAGGAGATAAAACCATTAAACACAAAGCACTAACAAAGTGATTTATGTAATGACTTTAGAATGAAAAACAAATAAGTATTTGAATAACATGAATCTGAGCATTCAACATGAATTCTTATCCATCCAGTCTTTATCCAAATACTGAAGATTAATGATCAAATGAGTGGCTAAGGAGAAAATAAACACAATAGACACAAAAACAGGAAATTATTCAAGCATGAATCTCTGAAACTGTTCATATAGCATTGCTTATAGCAAATTATATTGATCTCCCGAGTTTACAGCAATACACAAAAGGATTTTTCTATTTCCCAAAAAATGATGAACCCTTAGTCCTCTTTCGTGCTCTGCTTTACAAAATATCTACAAAGTTGTAACAATGTCTTTAGGAAACTTTAATTACAAAAAATCTTAAATACCTATGTAATATCCCTAAATTTGGATCAAATACATTGTACATAAATTTATTTAATGCGTTGTATGTTTAACCATGAAGTGGAATGATACGAAGTTGTATATGGAAGTTGAAACATAGCTGGAAACCTTGTTGAAGTTGAGGACAAAATCACATGTTGATATCCTACCATAATCTTCTGAAATACCATGCTTTGTCATCATGTTTGAAATAGTAACCTTGCCTTGAAATTTGGGCCTGATTTGTCAAAATAGGGGTTTCGTATGTGAATCCATCTTGCATAAGTTTAATCTTATCCAAACCTCTTATCGTTTCCTCAAAAACATATTTTTCCCCAGTCGTTGACAGAGTAATTGGTACACATTTATCAGGATAAAAATTGTGAACTACTACCAAATTAACTGTCAGCACTCACTCAAAATAGAACAAAAATAGTGTTGAAAATTTAACTATCAATGCTTTGTAAAAATTCTTTAAAAAAGAACGTTGGCAAATTAATAATATTGCAATGATTCCCTTCACATGAAAACTTGGGTTTAGAAAAGACATGTGAAAATAAAACCAATATAATCGTAATCGTTTTTTCTTGCCTCGATGATATCATCAACTTCGATAATTATTATCACATTTGGCGTTTGTAAATTCAACAATTTTTCATTTTGGGAAACTTTAATAACATGCCATACCAACTAATTTATTAGCTCCATTTGTCAAATGATCATAGGTTATGTGGAAATCTGATTTTCCAGCACTCCCTCGTTAAAAAATTTAAACATATGGTGATATTTTATTTTTCAGCACTTTTCGTTTTAAATTTTTTGAACCAGTGTTGACAAATTAATTGTCAGTGCACTTAAAACTTTTTATGAAAAAATAAAGCAACTGCTCCAAGCCATTTCCTCTAAACCCTCTATCCTGAAAGTAAACTATGATAACATAAGTAAAAGAAGGATTATAATGTGAAAGTCACCAAAATGTGACATATGAATCAAACTTGTGCCTACAATCATAGTTTGGCTTGAAATATAAGAGGGAAAGATTTTTGGTTACAAGTACACATGAATTAAAGATAACTATAACTTGGAATGTTTTTATTAAATATATCCTCATCATCCAATTTAGGATGAAGATAAAATTATGCAAAATAGGATGGCCAAAATGGGAGGCCAGTGGTGAAATAAAGGGGCCTAGAGTCAAGTGGGAAGGGTGAGAGTTAAGTAGGCCCGAGGCTAGGCATCAAGAGTCATGGGTAATTTTTATAAAAGAAACATTTTCACTCTTTCAAAAGGTTTATTTTGGCAGTATAATCTATATTTATATGTTGAATAGAGATATTATTAACTTGTGTTCTTATATTCTTGCAATTTGTGAGTAGTTGTGGACTATTCTCTCTATTCCTAGTTTTTTTTAAGCTTTCATTGAATGATATTGGAATCTATGGACTACTCTCATGCTTGTAATGCATTTGCTTACTTAACTTATGCATTGATAACAACTTGATGTGAAGAAGGAATTTCTTGGCAACTTGTACACTATCATTGGCTTCTCATAATTGCCTCTGGGTTAGTGGAGTATTCTCCCTGTTATTTGTATTTTTCCCTTTGTTTCGGTTCAATCAATTATTAAAAAATCACTTGGTAAGATAAATTATGATATGGGTGAATATTGGTGGCTACCCGCCTATTCCACCTAGACCCCCCAATCAGTTTCATCCGTTTCCTTTCTCATTTCAGCATTTAGTATTTTTAGCAGTTTTTTTGGGTCTTGAACTTCTAGAGCATTTTTGACCCTCTAAATGGCATTTTTTTGGGGTCCATGATAAGCCCATAGCAATAGGTAGGGCCCTATGGTGAAACCTATAGTAATCATAGAGACCTTTCCAACAAGGGATCACACGCTCCCAATGGAGATAATGGAACTAAGTTATGACCCCGGGAAGTTGGTTGGCCAACTAATCCCAACAGGGCCCACAAGTTCTTGGTGTTACATCTCTTGCATTTATGGTTTTGGTTGTTTAGGGTTTTCCCATGTTTTCAATGATAGGCCCTTTTGCCTCATTGTAACATAGT